>JALPQI010013849.1:0-31442 GCA_025490895.1 Thaumatotibia leucotreta | reverse complement strand
GAGACCAGTGCCTTAAACGAAGTATGCGTTGAAGACCCGGTTTCGATTTCTACTTTGGCTTGACCTCCCGGGAATATAGAGTTTCCTCGCATGAATCAATCGTTCATAAAGATTTTTTACAGGGACGTACGATTATTCATATATTATGAACGTATCGAAAACGTCAAAAAATACAAATCTACACTGACAGCTGACTGATATGACATTTGCGTATGTTGAGGGTTTGACAGGCGCAAAAACTCAAAGACGCATGATCAATTTTCTCTGTCCTTATCCTTTGTAGAGATTTACTCGGCCATATAGCAAATATCGATTATAAAGTAGGGCACGGGTCTGTTATCTCTCAAAATGATAGTTGATATTTGATTAAAAATGTTCAGGCGGTCGATATTATGTTTGAGCTTATATGTTTATGGTAAGTGAATGTGATTTGAAGTGTTAGTGTTTGTGTGGTAGCTGTTTTCTGAGTGTTTGGTGGTTGTGCAGGTGTTTTGGGGCAGAATGACTGCACGGATCTCCGGGGCAGGTTGATAAGTCACGGGCTGCACTACGTGCCAGGGCCGGACACATGTACCCTATGTGTGTGTGACAACGGCTCGCCGAAGGTTTGCAAGGCCGTGCTATGTTCGCCCCCGCAGGTAACTGACCATGACCTACCACGAGTAAAGGTTAAGTCCGAATATTTTGTTGATAGCAGACTAATGACCTTTCAGGCTTTTTTTAAATTAACATAACATTTATTCAACAAAATATACAAAATTAAAACTATAATATTTAAAACTACACTATAAATAATATTTTGGCCACTTTCAGGCTTAATATCTGTTAACTAAATCATTTGGGAATTTTTCTGCTAAAAATTGTTTGATACAACTTGTTTGTTTAAATATTCTGTTTGGAATCTTATTAGAATATGGCAGTGTAGTCTTATTTGACCATGATGAAGTTTCCATTAGATTATTTTATTCTCTTAAATATTACATTTATAATGGATCAATACTAAACTTAAAGGATATTTTTAGTGCTTTCTATTAGTTGACCTTTAGGACATGACCTTTGTTTTGAAATCTGTTACTCTGTCATGAAGATTTTAATAACGCAATAAGTTTGTACTAGAACATGATAGTGGATAAGACAAATTTAGGCCTTTTTTACCTGTTACTACTCTCTTATTGTTAGAAGCCTTACTTTCAACCCCATGGTCCTCAAGTTAATGAAGGGGGACACAATTTTTATAATTTTAGCAATTTTTTAACATACACAAGTAGATACAACTATGTCATAGGGCTTGTGCACTATTTGTCAGTAGAAAACAAAAAAGCATAAACAAATATGGCTGATTCTCCTGACATCATTCACACATTGGCAATAAATAAGTTTTGTATTTGAATATTGTGAATCACATTGCCAGATATATTTATACATTAATACTAATAATTTTCATTAATTTTATTGTAATCATAACTAAAAATGTATGTGAATTCAAGGTTTATGGTTTTAGGTTGGTGATAAAACCAAGATTTTGTTCTAAAAGTGTGTGATTATGAAATGAAATGAAATGAAATGAATTTAATAAATAAACAAATAAATATGTTGGGACCTCTTACACAAATCAACCTAGTCCCATGGTAAGCTCAATTACGGCTTGTGATGTGGGTACTGGGTACCGGGCAATATATACAATGGAACAGGACAATATATATAATAGATAGATACATATAGATACTTAAATACATAGACAGCCATGACCAAGGAACAAATATTTGTGATAAATAAATACACAAATAATGCCCTTGCCAGGATTCAAACCTAGAACCTCAAGCTTTGTAAGCAGGGTCACTACCAACTAGGCTAGAGAGGCTGACCATGTGACCATGGCTGTTGACAAACAGTATAAACAGATCACGCAAGTTTTGACAAGGAGAGAGGGGTTTTCTCAATTGAAAACACACAAATTTTATTGGAATCCCGACAATTTCCCAGATCTGTGAAATTAATGACTATCTATCATTATTGAGAGGCCGTTGTCTAGCAGTGGTCTAATACACTGTGTTTTTATTGATTTCCGTTAAATTAAAGGGAAGCTTATTTAGGTCAAAAATAATCAATTTCTCTAAGAAACTAGTATCTTGACTCTTACTGTTATTGAGTTATTAAAAAAATAAGTTTAATGACTGAACAAGTGTAATGCAACCTTTATTACATCCTAATGCTACCTTATTTTGACATGTACCGTCAATAGGGCCTGCAGTACCGGGGCCGGTACTGAGATTTTCACTTCCCGGTACCGAGCGGTACCAGCACCGGGACTCCCGGTTCTGTCCGGTTCTTCCATCGGCGTATGACTTGACTTTATTACTAAATTGTTTGTTGAACAAGGAAATATATATAAACCGTAATGCAGCGCCTATAGTATTAAATGTGACGTTTTCAAATTCGCGTACAGTCAAGTGCAAAAATAAGTATCGAAAGAATCCGTTCATAAATATGTTACGACGTTCTTATTACACAGAATTAGAGTGCACTGGGACAGATTTTTGAACGTTTTTGTATACCCCATATTTTGTCTTTGACTGTACCATTGGACGAAATTTGCTCGTATTTTTATACGAATTAGAGCGTCCTTGTGCTTAAGTGACAATGTTGTACCTTTATGAAAATGTCACAAAACTCACAAACTATACAGGGTGGTCCAAAACTTGACGTCAACAATTTTTTTTTAGATTCCTCACGTCAGGAGCTATCAGAATATACCCCATGTATGCTAGCCGATTCTTTGTAGTTTACGAGTTATGAATTTTTGAAAAAAATTTTTTGAGAAATTCTGGAATGAAGAAATTTATTAATAAAAAAAACTGTTGGGTTTTTTAACTAGATTCTTTTTGTAAAAGTATTACTACAAATAAAGCATTTACTGACAAAAAAATTAGCGTCCTCACTTTGATACAAGTAGGATAAAAAATACCAAATTCAAAATTTTACGCTAAAAACGCATCAAAATAGCATTAATGTACGTAAATAAAAAAAATAAAACAAATCCCAAGGATTTTAGGTAATGCAAAGACTGCCCTAGACCTTAAACCTTCGTAAAAGCAAAAAAAAAGTGATAGTTAATAATGAGGATTTTTCGGAGTAGTCGGTCAAATAAACTTAAAAAAACTTCTAAATTTTTAATTTAAAAATAAAGTGAAATGTCGTCTGTTTTGTTGTTCTTATCAATAAACAAAGACAGAAAATACCACGAAAACTCAATTTGTGTAGTTATTCAAGTAATTTTTTACTACTTTAAAATTTTCAGCTTTTTTAAGTTTATTTCACCGACTACTCCGAAAAATCCTCATTATTAAGTATCACTTTTTTTTGCTTTTACGAAGGTTTAAGGTCTAGGGCAGTCTATACATTACCAAAAATCCTTGGGATATGTTTTATTTTTTTTATTTACATTAATGCTATTTTGATGCATTTTTTACGTAAAAATTTGAACTTGGTATTTTTTATCCTACTTGTATCAAAGTGAGGACGCTATTTTTTTTGTCAGTAAATGCTTTATTTGTAGTAATACTTTTACAAAAAGAAAATATTTAAAAAACCCAATAGTTTTTTTTATCAGTAAAATTCTTCATTCCAGAATTAAAAAAAAATTTTCAAAAATTCATAACTCGAAAACTACAATAAATCGGCTAACATACATGGGGTATATTCTGACAGCCCATTACGTAGGGGACCTAAAAAAAATTTTTTGACGTCAAGGTTTGGACCACCCTGTATATCGTCCATTAAAGACTGAAGTAGAAAACAAGTAAAAACCATGAAAAAATATTTTATTGCAAAAACGACATTAAAACACTAATATTTTACGTGGCACTAAGACACCTGTCGATTTGTCGTTAGAAAGTATCAAAATTCAGGCATTACTAACTTCAGTGCTAAACCACTATTTAGTGAGTTGCAACTCGACCGTTGACCAAAACGCATGACATTTTTGGGAAAAAGTGCCATAAATCCAAAAAAGAAGTGATTATGCTAAGAATGTTATTATGGAAAACTGCCATATTTGTATATGTGGCCGTTTTGAATAAAATAAATATGTAAATATTGTGTTACTTTATATAAAAAGGAGTCAAAATACGGAATGTGGCGGTTTAAATTGAATTATTTCTAAAAAAAAATTGCCGTAAGTATTTGGATATGCAACTTTTTGAATTAAAAATATATTCGGGTCTATCAATCACAGGTGTCATATTTGTACATGTGGCTGTTTTGAATTAAATAAATGTGTATGTATTATTTATAAACAAAAAAAACGCAATACGGAATGTGGCAGTTTAGATTCTGAAATGTAACTACACTGCACAATTGTACGTTTCAAAAAACAAAACGATCGTATTTGCATTTAGAATAATATTGAAATCCCTAAAATGTGCCAGAGTTACAAATTTCTTGCAAAACAGGTTTGCTTTGCTGATCTGTTGATCTGAACAAGAAATAATATTGCCCCTATAAATAAACAATCAAATTTGATATTATTAGTCAACATCAAAATGTCATAATTCAAAGATAGTTTTTTTTGTGGACAGGCATAGAAGGTACAGAGGTTTCTAGTCCATACATCTGTCATCATCATACATGTCATAATTTAAATAGAGCTTTTTTTTGTGGATAGGACTACAGAGGTATAATATACCTATAGATTTTATCCATTTTATGTATTAATTGTATTATGTATAAATGTTTTACAATAAATATAAAAAAATGTATACACACAAAAGCATTCGTGTGCTTTACACGATCACAGCTACATAAGAGTTAAAAACATAAGCTCTATATTCGTTAATACACGACACAGCTCTAAAAAAACACGCATCTTGTTTATTTAACATAGTACCGGGAAAAAACCGGGACATTATTTTCAGTACCGGTTCTCTCGGTACCGGGAGTACCGGGAAATTCCCGGTACTGAGAGAACCGGGAGCAGGCCCTAACCGTCAATCACCTGAAATTAACTTTTGTGTTATTCTTAAGCTTCTCTCACACTTACCATTTCATTTATTATGTATGAAAACGAAAAAAAAAATTTCTTTGAGTTCACTAGAAGCTATATACCAGGTAGCTCCAATTAACGTACCAAGCAGCCTGTTAAATTTAACGGAATTAAAAAAAAACACAGTGTATAGGCTGATGATGTGATGTGTGATGCAATGTCAGTCATTTTGGTCTTATACCATAGGCATTCGTTTCGAACAACTTATTTTTCCCAGGACTGCCGTTCCTTCCGCGTCGGGAACACATGCTGCGAGTTCATCTGTCTAGACGATGTGGTGAAGCCAGCGGAGAGCTCAGAGAGCAACCTCCGCATGGCAGCCTGTGGGGCGGTGGCCGTGGCTTTCCTAACTGTGGCGTTGGTGGTGTATCGCGTGCGCCGGCAGAAGAGGCGCCGCCCGCGTGCTGATGACCAAAGGAGTCTCACTAGCATCGGGTGAGTCCTTGGCTCCCATCTCAAAATTCGTAAAAGCACGACTCAAAAAACCTGGACCTGTAAATCATGCAATGGCGTAAATAACATTTTATCTCCCGAACTTTACTCAATAATGCCAGTAAATAGTTATATTCAATGAGGGATTTCCTAACATATAAAAGTCTGAAGCGCTGAAGAAGTGTAGATGAAAGTGTCCGACATACATTGACACTTGCATTGGACGTCTTTGACATATATCAAATATCAATATTTTGAACTAGAAATGTATGTGAACTCAAGATTTAAGGTTGTAAGTTAGTGATATAACCAATGATTGTGTTCTAAAAGCGCATGATTATGAAATAATTCATGTTCTTAAGTTTGCTTACATTTTCGTTATTTTCTACGGACAAGTATACATGGTGGAGTGTGGAGAGTGAGCTATGAGCAGCTATGGTTTGGAGCAAAGCCAAGTTTGATAGGAAAGAAACCCTCTACATACAAAACTACTTCAAATATGCCTAACAAAAAAGGATACCAATAAATATTAAACGCGTGAACTATAGACTTCCTTTATTTATCATCGTGCAACCATCTTTTGTAGTCCTTACACGATGTCTTATTTCACGAATTCAAACTTTAAGATGTTGTAATATGGATGAGAATCATTTTTTAAACTGGTGGCTTCGTGTTACTGATTCTGTGCAATGAAAATTAATATGACATTGTTGATTAGAAAAACTTGTTTAGATCGCAGTAGGTACGTATTACTGGACTATTATAAGATTTGTGTAACTATAGTACATAACGCTATAAAAATATAAATTAAAATATTTTTTACTATGTTTTATGTTCTTTAGGATTACGTGTTTTCTGTTATGTACGGTCGCCTATATAAATACGTTGACATCTGCGTCAAAATTCTTTTCGTTGTCTTGTTTCATACCACTCTGTCACGCTTCTAGTTGCTGTCTCGACTCAGTATATATATAAAAAAATCCGGTGGACTTGTATTTCTTTTTCACGCTAGATTTTAATCCATACATCAAAACTTTGAAACAAAACATCATCTCATACAAAAATCACAACTGTGTCACGTTTTTTAGGGACACAAAATAAGGCAACGAAAAGAATTTTGACCAATCTGTATTCAAATAAACGGTTTACCGTCTTCCCCTAGTAATAAGTTCCGAAATGTACGCATATTTATAGACTGGACTCTACAGTCTACCAATGGAAAATTTCAGCCACTGGCTAACTATGTCTAAGTAACATTCTTATAAATCAGATCGTAATAAATATACTTGTGCTTTTGACATTGTTCTAGCTAGAGTGGCGTAGGGTTCCAACCGATTGAATGTACAACAAAATTACATTTGCGA
The DNA here is from genome assembly GCA_025490895.1 of Thaumatotibia leucotreta. NCBI lineage: Eukaryota > Metazoa > Arthropoda > Insecta > Lepidoptera > Tortricidae > Thaumatotibia > Thaumatotibia leucotreta. Next base: position 24,605 of record JALPQI010013849.1, on the reverse strand, counting down.
AAGTTTTGGGGAATATTATAGTTTATAGGTTTTATAACGCGTTTGTCTTTGTCTTGTATTGTTTTTGTATTTTATTATGCGTATACAAGTGGCGAAAAATAGGTGTAAAACAAGTAATGTAACACAAATAATAATAAAAAAACTCTAAGGCAAATGTGCCTACTTTACAATGTACACTCCACTTCAATGATATTTAAACCATTTTATTAACTTGATAGAGTAGTGTTTCCTTTGTTAAATTTTACGAACAAAAATTCAGCACTATTCGTAACACAGCAAGGTTCAAAACATGATTTAATAAATATAGTATAGGGGGGGCCTTGGGTTAAACTTAATTTCTCTCATGTATAATTTGTTATTGTACAGGTACATCAGTGGCAGCATGGGCTACATGGGCGGCACATGCGAGACCGCTCTAGCGACCTGGAAGCCCCCCGGCAACTACCTGCCGAGGGGCGAAGCCCCCCCTCCCTACGACGAGGCCGTGGCTCAGTGCTCCGACTTGAGGTAGTGTCTATTAGTTGCGGGTAGTTTCTCATATTATAGATATGTCAGTGGCAGCATGGGCTACATGGGTGGCACATGCGAGACCGCTCTAGCGGCCTGGAAGCCCCCCGGCAACTACCTGCCGAGGGGCGAAGCCCCCCCTCCCTACGACGAGGCCGTGGCTCAGTGCTCCGACTTGAGGTAGTGTCTATTAGTTGCGGGTAGTTTCTCATATTGTAGACACTACAGTAGCAGCATAGGCTACATGGGCGGCACATGCGAGACCGCTCTAGCGACCTGGAAGCCCCCCGGCAACTACCTGCCGAGGGGCGAAGCCCCCCGTTCTACGACGAGGCCGTGGCTCAGTGGGTTTATTAGGACAAGTTTAGTAGTTTCTCATATTCTGGTTAGTGGCTACTTGAGGTACTGCTTCTATTATAAATCATCATGTGACATTCTTATTTAACAAACAAACAAACATTTATTTTATTTCTTGTAAATATTTTGCATACTGTAATTATGGCGGATAAAGGAATGTGCATTAACATATTGTATACCCACCTACGTGTAAACCCACCCTTTTCCTGCAAAATAAATGTGTTTGTTTGTTATTATTATGGATGGATGAAGCATGAGCAATGGTAGCATTTACTACAAACGCGGCACGTGCAACACCCAACAACTAGCTAATGAGGGGCAAAACCCCACGATGAAGCCTTTTCTCAGTGCTCCGAATTGAGGTAGTGTCTATTAGGACTTGCGGGTACTTTCTCATACTATAGATACGTCAGTGGCAGCATGGGCTACATTGTCTTTTTTGCCATCGTCCCAAGCTAATCAGCACAAAATACTAGAAGTCCAAAATAATCCGTAAGCTCCGATAATAATATTAGATAAGGTATTTCTAAACTGACGATGGTTTTGTTCTCAGAATGAACATGAATAATGAGACACAGTTCCACCGCACCTACCCAACCAACCTCGAGACTATGGTCCGCCCGGACGACATGCAATGTTCTGGTCACGCTTATATCAACATACCGCGACCAGTCCAACAGGTAACTTGTATATTCAACAGGTAACTTGTAGAATAAAGACTACCCAATCTCGAGACTATGGTCCGCCCGGACGACATGCAATGCTCCGGACACGCCTGTATCAACTTACTGCGATTTGTACAACAGGTAACTTGTATATTCAACAGGTAATGTGTATAAAGGCTACTCAACCAACCTCGAGACTATAGTAAGCCCAAGCGACATGCAATCCGGCCTCGCTTATATGAACATACTGCGATCTGTAAAACAGGTGACTTGCTTATTTAACAGCTAAAGTGTAATGTAACGCTAGACATAATGTCTACCATAATAGTGTTACCCATAGGTACTTTTAGTAGCAAAAAAATACAATTCTAATGCTTCCTTATTTCATCCATACCTAGTAATACTTGTAGAACTTGTTTGGTACGGAAAGTTAGTTAGTAGTTCAACTGAACACAATAAATGCTGATTAAAAGCTACTCATTTATTTAATAAACAAACTCCTTACATCTTCAACAGAAAAAGAAAAAAAAAGATTTTTTTTTCTGGCAGGGTCGCCATGTGGCACAGGAAGTTAAGTATTCGATTTAAAATGTTATCGATGTTTCATTTTGACAATTCCTCGATTGAACTAGAAAAATATCTAGGTATAGTTCTAAAAATAGCAAGATTGCACTAATCCTTCACTTGATTGCGATAAGTTAAAATCTATCTATGTTCTTGACTATGCGTTATTTTGTCAGATGGCGAATCCTCAGAACTGCTACGCAGCGCCACTGCTGCAGCCGCTTCCAGAACCTCGGGAACCTGCCATGCATCATCCTCTAGCACCTAACAGTCAGTATACCCCACAGAATTAGATTTGGATAGAAGAAACAAGTTCATTCATTTGTATGGCGGCCGAGCGTGTCAGATTTTGTACTGAAGTTGTTACTTGCCTATGATTTTAAATATGTCTTAGGCCCTTGAGTATTCATATTTTTTCGTGTTGTTGCAATTAATATTACTTAAGGAGGCATTATTAATGTTTTTGTTCACTTCAACTTACAAAATTTGACGCCCGAAAGCTGCTAGCTGCGATTAAAGACGGACAACTCAGTAGATTTTACTGAGTTCATTTGACACGCTAAGTAGATACGTTTGCTTGATCTATAGTATATATGACATCTGTGGTATACCCCCTACGAACAAATAAAACATGAAAGCTGCACGCTATACTAAAGTATTTAAAAAACGGTACTGATATTTCGGTGACAAGTGTCATCCTGTTCAACAACGTTCACGCTAATGCTCTAGGCAGCCATGCATTCATAACTTGTGAAATCAATATTAGAAAGGATAAGCCTGCCTCAGAGTGGGTAGTGTATCGACCGCTTAAGGACATTGACTTGCAGAGGTTCAACGAGGACCTTAAATCTATACGCTGGGATCGCTTAGTGTGCGACAACGTCAACGACACTCTCTGGTACTTTAACATGTCCGTTTTGCATCTTTTTGAACTGCATGCGCCTTTGAAAAAAACTATCATAAAAAATAAATGCTACCCATGGATTACTCACACCGTGAAAGAGATGATGCGACTTCGTGATGAAGCGCACCTCAGAAGCCGCCGGACCGGTCTAGATGCGCACAAACGGTACTACAAAGACCTTAAAAGTTTAGTTGACAGAGCTCTTTTCACTGAAAAGTCAGCCTTCTATCAGGCAAATATAAATAATAATCAAAATAATCCCCGAATTCTTTGGACAAATATCAAACGTAACATTGTAGATTTTAAGAAGCGTAACGAATTGCCAATACATTTAAATAATCCTGATCAGATTAATAATCACTTCCTCACTTTTCCCGCGGGGAAAGGCGTTACCATGGCCAGTCTAACATATTACGAATTTCATAGATACGGATCAGCTACATTCGAATTAAGAGCAGTGGACGAATTCGCTGTTTTAAAGGCAGTCAAATCTTTTAAAAGTAATGCAATAGGCACTGATGGCATTACGCTAGACATGCTTGAACTGACTTTACCAACTACGCTAAATTTAATCACTACTATAATTAATCAATCCATAGACTCAAGCTTGTTCCCTGATAGTTGGAAATCTGCGATTGTCAGACCAGTACCCAAAATTTCAGAGCCAACTGATGTAAAGGACCTCAGGCCAATTAGTATTTTGTGCTTCGCATCCAAAATCTTGGAAAAAATAGTTTGCAAGCAAGTAACTGAATTCTTAGAAGCCAATAATATCTTACCCAATAGACAGTCTGGATTTCGTAGGGCGCGCAGCACGGCCACGGCTTTGCTAGATGTTATTGATAATATTCTCACAGCACAAGATGAAGGAAGCGCATCAGTACTTGTCCTTTTAGATTTCTCTCGAGCTTTCGACACCATTAACATTTCGCTTCTGCTCTCTAAACTCGCGTACTATGGTTTTGGAACCAAAACTATCAAATGGTTTGCCAGCTACCTGTCAGGTCGTTCTCAACGGGTTGGTCTGCGCAACTCATCTGGATTGACAGACTACTCCTCCGAAATCCAGGTTAGTTGTGGAGTCCCTCAAGGTTCGATTCTGGGCCCGATACTGTTTGTTTTGTATGTGGCGGACATAACAAATTGCATCAAAAATTGTAGTTACCATATGTATGCTGATGACGTACAAATTTACAAATCTTTCCATCCTCGAGATACACTTAAAGCCGTGGATTTGTTGAACCAGGACTTGGCACGTATAGATGACTGGTCTGGGAAATGTGACCTAGTGTTGAACCCTAGCAAGTCGAAGTACCTAGTGATCGGTACCAAATGCCAAGTTGACAAAGTCGTTAGTTTCAATCCTAACATTATGCTTGGGACAGCACGTCTTGAGCGTGTCACGGTTGCCCGTAATCTTGGTCTTCTGGTGGACGAGCAATTGCATTTTGAACAACAAGTACTTGAAGCTGCTAAAACCTGCTATTACAGATTAAAAGTATTGTATCAGGTTCGTAAATATCTTAGTGTGGATCTTAGAATAAAACTATGCGATACTTTAATCCTCTCAAAATTAAACTACGTAGACACGGTTATCAATGGATGTTTACTGGCTCGCTCTAAGGCGCTTCTTCAACGTATCCAGAATGCATGTGCTCGTTTTTGTTTCCCCATTCCTCCTCGTACTCACGTTACCCCCTATCTAAATAGTGGTGGAATGCTAAAAATGGAATCGCGTCGCGCGTTACATTTTGCTTCGCTGCTTTTTGGTGTAGTGCATTACCAACAACCCTCGTATCTTTTTGAGAAGCTCATGTTCTCCACGCGGCCAACTAGAGAAGCCACCCGGCTAATTTGTCCAAGACACGGCAGGTCAGCAGCATTTCGTGGCAGCTTTCGTTACGCCGCCACGAAGTGCTGGAACAATATACCCCCTCCAATACGAAACTCTAAGACCTTGGCTACTTTTAAACTTAAACTAAAACATTTTTTATTTAGTTCACAGTTGCAGTGATCTGAACTCGTGTAGCAGCCGTGTCTTGTGTCATGTTACTTATTATATCCTATTACTCTATCTTTATTATATGCAATTACCCCGTCTCAATGATACTATATATTTACTACCCACCCTACATATATATTTATATAACAATTCTATTTACATAATTTATTTATTTTCTTAATAACGCTCGCTTGTTGTTGTTCATTTCTATCTTCCAATGGGTTCCACGGAAGACCAGCGCTCCGGCATCAGATGTCAGAGCATATGCTGAGTGGTACCCTATTGTAGCTCCTACAGCAACACACTTTCTCACCTTTTTGTTTTTGTTTAGAGTCTGTATTTTTAATTTTATCTGTATTTTGTCTCTGTAGATGTAAGAATGTATCTTATTGTTCTGTGTGTAATTGTAGTTGTGCAATAAATGTTTTTTCTTTCTTTCTTTCTTTTCTTTCTAATGAATTTCTATATAAACCTATAAAAATTTGATTGACTTTTCCATTTGTATTTGTCACAGATGTCGTGACGATATGTCGGTGATACGAAAAGCAGTATGTCCGACTCAATTGCGCGATGGTTCTTATGATCTTTTTTGAACTGACCTTAATGTTTATTTATGCAGACAATTACTAACAGATAGCAGACTTTTAAGTGAGCAGACAAAAGTGTAGAAGTTCAAAACGGCGGCCTATTTTATAACATCAATATTGAAGTACCTATTTAATTTAAATCGATAACTTTCATGTAGCGATAGCAAACAAATTTTTAAACAATGAACTAAAGGCCGCGGAAAGTAATTATTGTTCGATGTACATTGCCGTTTTAAAATTGTGGCCATATTTGAATGTGCTTTACATTGCTATGACAAAAAATTCTAGACAGTGTACCCTACCTTGACCTATTAAAAGGTCTTCTCAAACAATAGTACATTACGACACAAGTGCGAAAAACTGGAAATTTGGAAAAGAGTGGCGATGTTTTAAAACACGACCGATATAGGGAGTGTTTTAAATCGACACGAGTTACGAATTTAGTTTTTGCACGTGTCTCGTACGACGTTTTTTAGTACAGATGGCCCTCCGAAGTTTTGGACCTGATGTAAAATGACCCACTTCTCGCACTAGAGCCTAAAAAATACACCATCTGTACTAAAAAATAAATTCTATTCTATTTACTAAACTATTAATTCAAAATTCACTGGCAAATTTTATTGTCTGGGCAGCAGGACGCTATAGTTATGTTTTTCGCTCGGCAGTGGTAGGGTTCCCACACGCGATTCGCTTAACGGGATCTCTGGGCGCCATCAGCCGCGGCCTCAGCGTGCCGCGCGAGCCCGAGCGCCCGCACAACGTGCCCGGCTTCTACACCAGCGCCAACACCGAGTGAGTAGACAAGTGGTCTCGCCAGTAGGGTTCCCACACGCGACCCGCCTGTCGGGTCCCTGGGCGCCATCAGCCGCGGCCTCAGCGTGCCGCGCGAGCCCGAGCGCCCGCACAACGTGCCCGGCTTCTACACCAGCGCCAACACCGAGTGAGTAGACAAGTGGTCTCGCCAGTAGGGTTCCCACACGCGACCCGCCTGTCGGGTCCCTGGGCGCCATCAGCCGCGGCCTCAGCGTGCCGCACGAGCCCGAGCGCCCGCACAACGTGCCCGGCTTCTACACCAGCGCCAACACCGAGTGAGTAGACAAGTGGTCTCGCCAGTAGGGTTCCCACACGCGACCCGCCTGTCGGGTCCCTGGGCGCCATCAGAGCCCGAGCGCCCGCACAACGTGCCCGGCTTCTACACCAGCGCCAACACCGAGTGAGTAGACAAGTGGTCTCGCCAGTAGGGTTCCCACACGCGACCCGCCTGTCGGGTCCCTGGGCGCCATCAGAGCCCGAGCGCCCGCACAACGTGCCCGGCTTCTACACCAGCGCCAACACCGAGTGAGTAGACAAGTGGTCTCGCCAGTAGGGTTCCCACACGCGACCCGCCTGTCGGGTCCCTGGGCGCCATCAGCCGCGGCCTCAGCGTGCCGCGCGAGCCCGAGCGCCCGCACAACGTGCCCGGCTTCTACACCAGCGCCAACACCGAGTGAGTAGACAAGTGGTCTCGCCAGTAGGGTTCCCACTGTGATAGGCTAGCACAATCCTACACGTTCGTCACGTAGACAACGTAGTAGAGATTAAATGTAGATTAAACACCTCTCCATGACGATAAAGGATTGCCTCTTAAAACACGTATAAAAACATGTATATAGGAGTACGGTTCATCAGAATAGAAGGGATCTTACTGAGTAATACAATGGTTTAAACGGATCATAGTGTTTTCATATGTCACTCCCCCTCCTTGACACTGTGCCTATTTCATGGCGACCGTGACAGGACAGGACAGGGTTGGGGAGTGACAGGATAAGTGTTGCGGAGTGACAAGTTAAAAACATTTTTTTTTCGAGCAATTAAAACGACGCAAATACGTGAAACCTACACCAAGAACGTGAACGCCCGCCCGGACGCCACCCATCTTCTGCAGAAGCCTTAATATGGCATCGAGGAACAGGGGTTTGGATCGACGAAGGCTGCCTCTAATTGTGTCAACTGAAAAGGGCTGTCGTCTCCATCATGCAGTCTCCTCGGAAGCAGCACCGACTGACTTTCCTCCGGCTCCGGCGTCGCATTGGCCGCCGTCGACTGAACTAGGATCTCTACATATGGCAAGCACCGTGCCGTCAGCGAGCACCCGGCTCAGCCCAGCAGTTCAGCAACGACGAGAGTGCGGTAACAACATGGATATGCTTAGGTATTTTTTTTTGTTGATTTTGTTGTACTGTATAATTATATTTTGTGATGTGTTAGGTAACAGGTAAAAATAGATCGTTAAATCATTAAATTAGATATTATTTAGGAGCTGGTGTACTCGCGTTTGATCATTTTTCTTTGTTGATTATTGTAAAAGTTGTGGGAGAGATTAATTGTTATTTATTGTTTCGAGTCTGTTGTTAATTTTTTTTTTCCTTTTTTGCGTGTACGTTAAAACATATCTATACCTATGATTAATTTACTATTCAAAACATAAAATTATGTATAGGTATAATAGTAGATATATTTTCGCACATGCAATGCATGTTCAGCAAGGTCAGAGAACGAAGGCTCTTGACTAAGCGAAAATATGTTTTGTTTATCTATACTGTCTTTAAGGAATTAGTCTGACATTTGTTTTAATTATCTAATTATCAACCGACTTTAAAAAAGGAGGTTCTCAATTTAACTGTGTGTTTTTCATTATGATTTAGCTTTATGAACAATTGGTATACATATATTTTAACAACAAGCATTCGTGAAAGTTTAAATCAACGATTGATGTATGTATAGTAGATTTATTATTTTATTTTGTTTATGGAAAAAAAAACAGACACAGGTATTAATAAAATTATTATAAAAGTAATTTGTAATTGTTGGTTGTTTACTTTCATAAATAATTTATAAATGTAATTATCATAACATACTGTATTAGGTAAAAACATTTTTTTCCGCATGTTTATTATCTGGTTTAAATATTATTTTTATTACGAAACAATGATATTGTTTCAATGTCAATGTTTTCATTGTCATCATTGTATTACGTGAGTTACGTGATTTAATAATGTGTAGTAGTAAGCAATTTTTTTATTCCGCGTGAGATAAATATAAAACGCATGATTATATTATATTGATGTAATAATATCACACAAATAGTGAATTTGATAACGGATGGGATATATTTATTATGTTGTATTAGGTGGATTAATGAAGAAATTTGAATTGTATAGCAATGTGGTATTCATGGAATTGAAGTCGAGGTTGGATTGTATAGTAATAATGTGGTATTTTTGAATTACAGATAATGGAATATTGTATTTGATTTGATGGTTTAATCACGTTTAATATATAATTTAATGTTGCAGTTAGTGAGCCTCACCTGGCTCAAGTGTAATTTTGTTTTCTCGGATTTGACATTGATGTACCTAAGTAGGTAGTGGATAAGGCAACTGGAGAAATGTACGTGGTATACGACTTTTAAGAAATTGATAAGTTAAAGACTTGATGTATTGTAAGGAATGTGGACATAATAGGGTTGAATAGCTTAGGTAATGATGGCGAAAACTAAAACAAATAAGTCTTTCATAGAACAATTAGCCTGATCAACTAAGAATTCGTGGAATTCTTAAATGTTGAGGTTTTCATTGGAATGTTTTGCTTTATATAGATTTGGACTGTTTTCTTATTTGTTTGTTTATTGATTATGATGTAGTTATCTATGATGGCCCGAGAGGCCTATAGAATGATTATAGCAAGGGTACCCAAGATACAAGGCAGGTTTTTTCATCCTTGAGGTTTCGACTATAGATGTAAATAAATATTTATATCAGTTGCGGAGGCTCTTGGACATGGTCGTGTTAAATAGAAATGCCTGAAATAATTTAAGTAGTGTGTGCGCGTGGATTTTTGTTTTTCCTTGTATCTTGAGCGATATTTTTTTGTATTGTGGTCGGCTGACCGAGTTGTTGAACGCGTGTGTATCCCTTAGCTGAAGTGAAGCGTAGAAAATGCCCGCTTAAAGTGTTGTTTATTTGACTCGCTTTACTTTTGCAGAACGCATATCAGAATTTTCAAGGATGAAGGCGCGCCGAAGACGCAGCATTACGAAATCTGATTATGCTCTGCAGAAGTTAAAAGCTGTGTATTATGACTGTATTGAAACTGATTTAGGATTGAGATGTTGATTAACGGATTATTGAAAAAAACCTTAGCGTCTAAGACACAAGGACTTGGACATGACAATTTATCTACTAAACGTGAACTGATTTAATTACTTAGATATTAAAGTTAAATAGGTACCTATACTACCTTTACTACTTACTATACTATTATGCATAAGAATTTTACTTATACAAAGTTTTACTAATTCTTTGAAATTAATTTTATAGCTAAAGCCGTAAATAATGTAATTTTTTGTCTGTGTAGCTTATATTTTTTGTTTTGTGTATTTTTTGGTATGTTATAAAAACATATACATGTTTCTTTTTCAGGGGAGGGAATCCCTTACCTTTTCAGGGGAGGTGTGATAGGCTAGCACAATCCTACACGTTCGTCACGTAGACAACGTAGTAGAGATTAAATGTAGATTAAACACCTCTCCATGACGATAAAGGATTGCCTCTTAAAACACGTATAAAAACATGTATATAGGAGTACGGTTCATCAGAATAGAAGGGATCTTACTGAGTAATACAATGGTTTAAACGGATCATAGTGTTTTCATATGTCACTCCCCCTCCTTGACACTGTGCCTATTTCACCACACGCGACCCGCCTGTCGGGTCCCTGGGCGCCATCAGCCGCGGCCTCAGCGTGCCGCGCGAGCCCGAGCGCCCGCACAACGTGCCCGGCTTCTACACCAGCACCAACACCGAGTGAGTAGACAAGTGGTCTCGCCAGTAGGGTTCCCACACGCGACCCGCCTGTCGGGTCCCTGGGCGCCATCAGCCGCGGCCTCAGCGTGCCGCGCGAGCCCGAGCGCCCGCACAACGTGCCCGGCTTCTACACCAGCGCCAACACCGAGTGAGTAGACAAGTGGTCTCGCCAGTAGGGTTCCCACACGCGACCCGCCTGTCGGGTCCCTGGGCGCCATCAGCCGCGGCCTCAGCGTGCCGCGCGAGCCCGAGCGCCCGCACAACGTGCCCGGCTTCTACACCAGCACCAACACCGAGTGAGTAGACAAGTGGTCTCGCCAGTAGGGTTCCCACACGCGACCCGCCTGTCGGGTCCCTGGGCGCCATCAGCCGCGGCCTCAGCGTGCCGCGCGAGCCCGAGCGCCCGCACAACGTGCCCGGCTTCTACACCAGCGCCAACACCGAGTGAGTAGACAAGTGGTCTCGCCAGTAGGGTTCCCACACGCGACCCGCCTGTCGGGTCCCTGGGCGCCATCAGAGCCCGAGCGCCCGCACAACGTGCCCGGCTTCTACACCAGCGCCAACACCGAGTGAGTAGACAAGTGGTCTCGCCAGTAGGGTTCCCACACGCGACCCGCCTGTCGGGTCCCTGGGCGCCATCAGCCGCGGCCTCAGCGTGCCGCGCGAGCCCGAGCGCCCGCACAACGTGCCCGGCTTCTACACCAGCGCCAACACCGAGTGAGTAGACAAGTGGTCTCAGCCACGTTGTCGCCAGTAGTTCCCACACGCGACCCGCCTGGCGGGATCCATGGGTCAAATTGAAATCATCGTTGGTTGCATATATAGCGAATTCGTCTTGTATTAACTAAAATATCAGCTGAAATATCCTGAACCGCCATGATGCCTCAGCAGCGTCATCAATTTAGAGGTCGGAACTATGGGTGCAAAACTTTAACAAAACTTCTCCATTGGACTTGACATAGCATATACATCCATAAAATATACGTATCTACACAACCACACATTGTAAGTTGAAGATTCCGAGATAGGGAATAAAATTGGATACAGATTTTTCAATAATATTCGTATTTTTCTTGGCTAAAGTGTTCCCATATGTCAATTTTAAAGTTTTGTTAAAGTTTTGCACCCATAGTTCCGACCCCTAGCTCATCATAATGAACACTACTGCAATTGTCAATCCGCTTGCCTATTCTGGCGATTATTGGCATTACCTCCTAGTGCCTCCATACACATAAGTAATAAATAAGAGAGGCCTATGAGTGTGTAGGAGTGCCCAACAGTGGATAGAAAGTTTGATGACGATGACGAATTCAAAAGTACCTACAAACTGAATTCAATTTCCAACCACAAAATTTTATAAATACCTTATGTGATATAATTATGTGACTAATTTGTTTTTCAACTTTTTTTAACGTCCACTTGCACGATCTAGCTTTACTCAACCTGTGTAATAAGTTGATGATGTGTGTGACGTGAAATATTGTTCACAGACATCGCACGATCCCCCGAATCGCGACAGCCCTCGACACGACAATCCTCGACACGACAATATTCAATCGCTGCGATCGCTCGCTGCACAGCGAGATCCGGCGCTCGTTCCACAAACCGAACGGCGCGACCGATACCGGACGGAGTATGCCGCGACTTAACCTCGCCTCCGCATCCAGGTTTGTCGCACGGAATAACTAATAGTTATACCTAGATATTTTTCTAGCAATGCTTAGCCAAGTTGCCAATCGCTAACGCTTAGTAACGTATCGTAGTTTTCCCTCTCTGTCACTCTTTCGTATTAGTGCGACAAAGACAGTTAGCTGACGTTCGTTTACGATTGGCGATTAAGCGTTAGCAACTTGTCTATGCTTAGACAAGAGATTGACAAAATTAAACATGGACATAATACTCATTGAAGAGCACATCCTATTTTCAAGATAAAACTTCATAAAATCAGGTAACCAAGAAATGTAGGATACTTTGTTCTTTTGATGGGTAGGGTATTAAATACATGATATAAGAAAAATAGTGTATCATATTTTAACTATATATAGTGTATCATATTTTTACTTAATGAGTGATAATCTTGAAAGTTTGAATCAATAAAAGAATGTATCGTTTGAATATGATTTGCATTCTGGATGTCTATCCCTAAGTTAGGGCACATTATTTCTCGCCGACATTTATCACGATACGTCGATATTCAATCGCTGCGATCGCTCGCTGCACAGCGAGATCCGGCGCTCGTTCCACAAACCGAGCGGCGCGACCGATACCGGACGGAGTATGCCGCGACTTAACCTCGCCTCCGCATCCAGGTCTGTCGCAAATTTTGTATAGCTTATAATAATTTTTTTTTTTTCAGTTTTCTTTTTTTTATATATTAGGACATCTTACATAAATCGACCTAGTCCCACGGTAAGCTCAATTAAGGCTTGTGATCAGGCGACAATATATACACCGTGTTTTTATTGATTTCCGTTAAATTGAAGGGAAGCTTATTAAAGGAAAGGTCAAAAAGGGAAGGTCAAAAATAATCAATTTGTCGAAGAAACTAGTATCTTAACTCTAACTGTTATTGAGTTATTAAAAAAATAAGTTTAATGACTGAAAAAGTGTATTGTAACCTTTGTAATATTAAGTGCTGAATCTGTCTGTTTTGTCTTGTCCTGTCAAGCTTGTTATATTTGCCACGAATAAATGATTTGTATTTGATTTGTATTTGTATTTGTTACATCCTAATGAAACTTATTTTGACATGTGCCGTCAGTCACGTGAGATCTTATTCTTAAGGTTATCTCACACTTACCATTTCATTTATTATGTATGAAAACGAAAAAAAAATTTTTTCTTCGAATTCGACTATAAGCAATATATCAGGTAGCTTCAATTAACGTACCAAGCAACCTGTTAAATTTAACGGAATTAAAAAAAACACGGTGTATAATAGATAGATACATATTATAGATACTTAAATAGATAGACAGCCATGACCAAGGAACAAATATTTGTGATAAATAAATACACAAATAATGCCCTCGCCGGGATTCGAACCCGAAATTCCAGCTTCGTAGGCAGGGTCACTACCAACTTGGCTACGGAAGCTGACAATGAATTGATGATTTATTGATGTTCCACTGCTGGGCAAAACCCTTCCCTCTCTTCCTCCAAACGTCCCCATCAAGCCAGTTCTCTCCACTTCCCGTCATACGCGTCCACGACAACAACGTATGTATAAGGTGCAATCTGCGGTTGTTTTGTCATCGTAGAGAGCACTTTGTACGTACGTTGTTTGTAGGGTTGAATCTGCTATGAAAAAAAATCGCAGATCCTTATACTTTCTTACTTTTTGCAAATAGGATACGAAATACAGGATTATACCAATTCTAAAGAGAAAATAGGGTATTTGAGACACAGTAGGAAAATGAAACAAAAAGAACAACCTCGCAAGGTGAAATAAGATTTTTTACGATAAGTCGTTAGTTTTGGTGTGTGATCGTTTCACAAACCGAGCGGCGCGAGTGAGGTGCGACCGATACCGGCCGAAGTATGCCGCGACTTAACGTCGCCTCCGCAACCACGAAGCTGGAAATTCCGGGTTCAAATCCCGACAAGGGCACTATTTGTGTGTTTATTTATCAGTTTATGACAAATACTTGTTCCTTGGTCGTGGCTGTGTCATGTATTTAAGTATTTGAAGTATCAATATGTATGTATCTATCTGTCAGGGTGTTTTTACATTTCCGTTAAATTGGACAGGTTACTTGGGACATTAATAGAAGTTGCCTGGTATATCGGCTTTCGTTGATTTCGTAAAAAATTTTTTTTTTTCGTTTTCATACATAATAGGTAATTGTAATGGCAAGTGTGAGAGAACCTTAAGACTAAGATCTCAGGTGACTGACGGCACATGTCAAAATAAGTAGGTAACATTAGGATGTAATAAAGGTTGCAATGCACCTGTTCAGTAATTAAACTTATTTTTTAATAACTCAATAACAGTAAGAGTTAATAAGATACTAGTTTCTTAGAGATATTGATTATTTTTTACCTAAATAGGCTTCCTTTTAATTTAACGGAAATCAATAAAAACCATGTGTATAATATATATCGTCGCTTGGTACCCACATCGCAAGCCTTAATGAGCTTACCGTGGGACTAGGTCGATTTGTGTATGATGTCCCAAGATATTTATGTATTTAATTGAAATGTTTGTTACAGAGCGCACAGTGAGGAACACAATGTGGGCGGGATCGAACCCAAACCCCTAAAGGCTGTAAGCGCCAAACCGGCCGCGGATGTCGCGACCCCCACTCTACCCCTCACCGTTGACAAGGTAAGCTTATCTAGAACTTAGTCAGACAAAAATTAGAAGAAAAAAAATAGTCAGACTTATTTTAATCAAAACTCACTATAAAAACTCTCACTACCCTTAGTCTAATCAAAACTTACTATAAAAACTCTCACTACTCTTAGTCTAATCAAAACTCACTATAAAAACTCTCACTACTCTTAGTCTAATCAAAACTGACTATAAAAACTCTCACCATTTTCGCGTAGCTACTCTGGATCTGGTAGCTGCTCGGTCAGTGATGACCCAAAAATATATGTACAAAAATAGTGCAATAGTACATTTTGATTTGTGCATCAAGGGAGGTAATTACGGATGTGCATCAAGGGAGGTAATTACGGAATTACTAACGAGTGTTAGAAGCCCAACCCAGCCTGCGGGCCGAGGGTTTTTATTGACTCCAGTTAGTATTCCGCTTACCGACCGTGATGCATACTATGTTTTTCATCACACTTGCCGACAAAAAAATAAGTTTTAAGACAAAATATTATTAAATGACGTACTGACATTTCTATTACTCCCTAGGGAATTTCTTTTTTCTATTCCCGCTAAGCATGCAAGCAATGGCGCGCTTAGGCAGCAAGTGTGATGATTTTTTTTTTTAATTTTCACAATGAGAGCCTCAGTTTCATTATATGTTAATGTCTACGAACAAATAAAACATGGAAGCCGCACGCCTTACTAAATTTCCTATCAAAAAGGGCCAGAATTTTAGTTGACAACTGTCACCCCCTCATCAATGCATCACGGTAATGAATTTCAATATCAACCTATAAAAACTTAAACCGCCATTTAAAAATAGTCGTGATTGGTCGATCAAAGTTTTTATTGTTCTATAAACGTTTGTCAAATATGTTGCGCCGAAATATGCGCGGCGTTAAGAAAAGCGCTATGTTCTGCCCATCTTGGCACAATTGAACAATTGGTTTTGGGGGCATTTTTGAGCTGGCGTTAGACGTCCATGTTATACCGGGTGGCCCATTCAAATCGGTCAGTATGGGAAAGTCTGAAACTATAAGACATACGAAGATTTGTTCTTAGGAACCATGTCATTGATTTTGATAATAAGGAAAACTGCGTTGATAGATATGAGAGAAAAAAAATTCTTAAGATTTACACAATAAACACCTAGTAAAATAAATTTAAGTACATGAAAACAATGAATTCCATTCATTTTAGACATCATGTTTCTTAGAGACATTTACTGCTTAAGACCTACACAAACGATATCTAAATAGACATAGTGTATGTTTATTTTTTCAAAACAATCGGGTTCGATTCCCTGGCTGGGTGCAGTTTATTTTTCAAATGTATGAATGCAGTTTTTCTTTTTATCAAATTCGGTGACATGGTTCCTAAGAACAAATCTTCGTATGTCTTATAGTTTCAGTATTTCCCATACTGACCGATTTGAATGGGCCACTCTACACGGTGAAATTTAATCGGTGAACAGGAACCCATTTTTCTAATTCAGTAATCGATGGCGGTCACGTTTATGTAGTACTTAAGTGGAACCAAGTTTTTTTTTTAGCATAACAAATTTTTATGTTGAAATTAGACTTTAATTAAAATTTATTGTCACCCTACTAATGGTTTAGTCTGAAAAGTTTAATACCTCTTCAAACTATCAGCCATGCATCGCTCTTATTTTACATAGGAATAGAGTCTATCGCAAAAATTAAAGCATGTGAGTGGTTATTGCTCATTTATGTTTTAAGTTTCTATGGCTGATAGTTTGAAAAGAGGTATTAAACTTTAATTTCAATAAATTTTAATTTCAACATAAAAAAAAATTATGCTAAAAAAAAACTTGGTTCCACTTAAGTACTACATAACCGTGACCGCCATCGATTACTGAATTAGAAAAATGGGTTCCTGTTCACCGATTAAATTCCACCGTGTATATAAGGTCCTAATTTATTAGTTGCAGATATTTTGACACATGATACTTTACATTAAAATAATTAACTTTAAATATAAATTAAGAAATCTTTTCATGTAACTTTTTTGATTTAATTTTCCTAAAAAAAAATTAAATTATAATTTCGTCTAAAAAAAATCATCATGTGCATTATCACATGACACAATAACACTGTCTGTCATACTGTCATCAAACGACACAATCCAACGGAAAATATCATGACATTGACACGTGTCAACATTTCTAGTTAAGTGGTACGTAAAAAGAAGTACGAGAATCTGTTCAAAGAGTTTTCATTTAATAATCACATAAACAGGGTGTCTTTACGTAGCGAATTTGTTTTTCCGTTTTCTCCAAAAAAACATCGTAAAAGCTATAATGTTTCACGGTTTAATATACTCCAGAGACCGAGTACTATCAGCTGTGAAAATATCTGCATCTAATAAATTAGGACCTTATATATGGTCGCAAGTTAATGTACTATAATACTCTTACAAATTTGCAGCCGTCATGCGTGTGTAGCTACACCGACGCGCCGGACGGCGAACCGGACGGGCCGGACGACTATCGGAGCGAGTGCGAGAACTGCAAGTCCGCCACCAGTTCTAGGTAACTCGTGAATTGTACACATACATTATATTTTTGAAATTGTTTTCTTTAAAACATAAAAAATATAAAGTATCACTGGTTTAATATAATATTTAGCGACAACCTCCGTAGCCTAGTTGGTAGTGACCCTGCCTACGAAGCTGAAGGTTCCGGGTTCGAATCCCGGCGAGGGCATTATTTGTGTATTTATTTATCACAAATATTTGTTCCTTGGTCATGGCTGTCTATGTTTTTAAGTATCTATATGTATCTATCTATTATATATATCGTCGCCTGGTACCCATATCACAAGCCTTAAATGAGCTTACCGTGGGACTAGGTCGATTTGTGTAAGATGTCCCAAGATATTTATTTATTTTATTTATTTAGGGTCGACAAATGTCCAACTATATTTTTTTTACGATTTGTTGACATTTCATTTATTTATTTGATTTTGGCTGTGACATGTATTTATTTATTAAATTAATACTTCATGTTATTTGTGATGTTAGACTAACACTAGGTTAAAATCTTAAAATTGTTTGTTTTGTGTTCGTAATTACCGTCAAATGCGCCAACATTGCCACCACGGGAAAGTTTGCCCGTAACGCAATTTTTTTACAAATCGGTTTGTGGGGTAAATTTAATCAGAGTTCTGGCAACTCCATTATTTTTAGTAGAAACTAGGTTATATGGGTGGCAACACTGCGCATCATATTTGCAGCTAACGTCAATCAGTAGCTTGTTCCAACTCGTTGAGTGCAGTGCGTTATTTGGCGGGCAAATTCTTAGTGAAGTTTCAAGGTGAATTGTGCAAAATGGGGAAGACGCTGGTAAGTAAAACTTATGTCATGTAATAAAATAAGATGTGTAGATTGGTTTTCTGTTAATAAAATTACTAAAAGCCCATTATTAATGGAGTTATTGTCTTAGAAAATGTTACCCAGCCATGTAGCAGCCGGTCATTGTAAACTTTGCCCATCGCCAAGAACGTCCTAGGGTTGTCACCTCGTTGTATTTACCAGCCTTTGCGAATAAAAGAGGTTATTGTTTTATAAACGAATATTTTACATCGTACTTTTGTTTTTATTCTTTTTACACTACGAGTATTATCAACAGACTTTAATATTAAAAGGAAAGTGTTCTCAATTCGTGTGTATTATTATTATCTGTATCTCTCTTTGAACACGGGCCTATAAATCCCGGTCTGTTGATAGGCTTGCGCGGGGATACACATCCAACACGTAGAGGCCCTTTGGAGAAATTTGCTGTGTTTTACACCTGCTGCAACCCATTCACGGGCACAAAAATAGATATCCGTGAACCGGTCCCAGCAGGCATATAGAGGCTATTGGAGATTATATGGAAAAGACTAGTGGGTTATGGTGATGAAGGTTGGATGGATGATTGGTAGGAGGTAGTACTTACCTAAAATTATAGGTAAGAATTATTATACTTACATTAATTAGGTACGTTTCTTTTAATATTATGAACAAGAGTTGATGTTCATTTATTTGAAATTTAACATATTAATAATTGTTAATTGATCTCAAGAATCTTTTTATTGTTTTCAATTACTCATAGTACCCAAGTATTCATCTATTATTCAATATTAATAAAAAAATGATCATCATAAGCTTTGTCTTATTTTACCTTAACGCTTTACACAAATTAACTCAAAAGTGACAACCCTAACACTTTTGAAATCTCCGGTGCCGTTTGTATGGGAAAGGGAAAAAACTGCCAGGTAACATTGCCCACTTGATTTATTCAAAAATTTACACAGTTATCGCTGAGCTGTTTACAGGAAACGGTAGGATTGCCCGTAAGCTAGGTGTGATTCTTGTTTCAAAGCTATACGAGCTATATTTAAGTGCAAAATCGACGTGGGCAATGTTGGCCAAAAGTCCGGATAACTTTACCCGCCCTCAAAATCGCAAAAAATATAAATAAAATGATGATTTAAAAATGTTTACGAGACATAGACAACTGCTCTTGATCACAATATACCTGTTAAGCCAAAAAAAGTAGTAGGCATTCATAGTTTTTTTTTTTTAGAAATTCGTGTTTTTTTGAAAAAAGCGGGCATAGATAGGGCATTTGACGGTACTAATTAATGCAATATGGATATTGGTCTGAAATAAATTTATTCATTCATTCATTTATTCTCACATTTCCCATTATTTTAGTAACCGTGGCTCGAATCTTTTGTTTTAATTGCTGGCTATCTAGGTTAGGTTCCATGGCTTATTACTTATTATATTAGTATACACGTCCCTATATAATATAGTCAAGTCTCGACTCTATAACAGTGTTGTCCTATATCCAATATCTATCTCTGCGATGACTTGTCTGAGCACTGGAGTGCGATTTTTGAATTTCACCGATGATATTGAGATCACTGGTGACTAAAATTTTCACCTGTGACTTGAAGTCACTGTTTTCCAAATGCCGTATTTTTGATTCTCACACGTTCTTTACCAACATTCAGAAAATGTACAATGTCAGTCATGGACAATTATCCTGTTACGTTCCTTTTTGCGCAGATGTAGTAGTGTTGCCCTTAGTATCGGTTTTTATTTTTCATACTACCTATAACTCACATTAGGTTCTGTCAAAGTGGTCGAACGTAAAACGGAGTGTCAATGTCATTTGAAAAGAAAACTAAAGTTTTGAAAAATGGCAGATGTCACTAAGTCAACTGTCATAAATAGTCACACGGTGATTTCAAATCGAGTGGGTGGAGGCACTCGTAAAGCGATATCATAGGTATGACAATTGTCATCAATTGAAATCACTTGTTTTCGGTGAGAATAAGTCACTGGTGAAATTCAAAAATCTCACCCCTGGCCCCAATTTCACCACCTTGACAAGTGCTACAATTGTAAATTTACTGATTCTCCAATCGGAAGCGTCTATAGGCTACAGATACAGCTTACCATCGGAAGAGCCGTGCGTTTGTTTGCCACCAACATAAAATATAGTTCAGGAACTTTAATAAATCAGTAATAAATAACTACTTTTTAGAGGAGCAAAATTACAATTGTCACAAAAAACACGACAATTGTAGCGAAAATCCGACATAAGTCGAACCTCGTGTCAAGATTTCATTAAAATTGTACTAAACTTTGCGACAATTGTTACGGGTTTCGGAAAATAAAAAGTAGTTTATTAACGATATAATAACGTTGTTAGTAATAATTTTATGTTGGTGGCAATCAAGCACTTGGACCGTCCGATAGTAAGTGGTAGCCGTAGTCTATGAATGCCTGTGACGTCAGTAATAGTGATATATTTTTTTTTTTTTTATTGTATTAAGAACACAGACAGTCATACAAGTAGCATGGATTTTAGTACAATGTAAAGTACAGTAACTTAGGTAAAAACAGACCTGGAGGTTCATTAAATTACATTGTTAACTGTTACTAAACTTACTAAATGCTTGTGTACAATATACAATATATATATATTATAACTATATGTTTTTAATGTTACAATAATAATCTATGCTTAACTAAGGTTTTCAAACTAGTCAATGAATTTTGGAATGGATCTATGTCAAGAAGATGGTTATTATAATAGCTTGGAACTCGCCTGAAAAAGGAATGCCGGGCATAATTTTTGCGAGAAAAACTGATGTGAAATAGAGATCTAGGACGTAAGGGCTTATGCGGACAATTGAAAGAAATTAAATTTAATAGATTAGGGCAATTGATGGCGCCTTTCAGAATTTTAAACAAAAACATGACATCCAAGTATTTCCTACGATTTAGAAGGGAAGGAACACAAAAATGAGTTGCCGCCAATGCGGAATCTTCGAAATATATTCCTGTTCTGTAACATAACGATTTTAGGAAAATGTTTTGAATCCTTTCTAAACGGTCAATGTGTAATTGATATTGCGGTGACCAGTCACACTTGTAATTATGGTGAAATAGGCCACTGGTCTTGACTACACCTGTCACGTACAGATGGGTGCTAGCCCCGTCGTGGTGCGACGACGACACGGGCACGCAGACGCTGCAGCGCCGCGCGCCGCCCGCCGCGCCGCCGCAGCCCGCCACCGCCGCCGCCACGCTGCCGCAGCCCGTCACCAAGCCCAGGTATGTATGCGTGATTATAGCCTTTAGAAATACTCGTGTTTTTTTAGTTTTTTATCTCATTTTTACAGAAGTCTTTTAAATCGCGAGTCGAGCCTTTTTTTAGGCTTACTGAGTCCTATATATAAAGCTAGAGTCCTAATATAAAGACTCGTTTTTTAATGTCGATCCAAAAATTAAGAAATTATACAATGCACGTATATTAGCCCCGCTGCAGCCAGTTACCAAGCCCAGGTATGGTTGCGTGATTATAGTCTTTAGAAATACTCGTGTTCTTTATCTCATTTTTACGGGACTATCGAGCTTAAAAGACTACCGAAACTTTCAAGTCGCTAGTCGAGCCTTGAGTCCTGCATTACGCAGCCCGTCACCAAGCCCAGGTATGGATGCGTGATTATAGTCTTTAGAAATACTCGTGTTCTTTATCTCATTTTTACGGGACTATCGAGCTTAAAAAACTACCGAAACTTTCAAGTCGCTAGTCGAGCCTAGAGTCCTGCATTACGCAGCCCGTCACCAAGCCCAGGTATGTATGCGTGATTATAGTCTTTAGAAATACTCGTTCTTACTGAGTCTCTCAGGTCGAATCGTTAGGCTTGCCGAGTCCTGTATATAAAGCTCGAGTCTGAAGACTCGTTTTTTAATGTCGATCCAAAAATTAAGAAATGATACAATGCACATATATTAAATGTATACTAGCCCCGCCGCAGCCCGTCACTCTCTCATTTTTACGGGACTATCGAGCAAGTCTACCGAGTCTTTCAAGTCGTGAGTCGAGCCCTTCTTTTAGGCTTACTGAGTCCTGCATTACGCAGCCCGTCACCAAGCCCAGGTATGTATTCAGATGGGTGCTAGCCCCGTCGTGGTGCGACGACGACACGGGCACGCAGACGCTGCAGCGCCGCGCGCCGCCCGCCGCGCCGCCGCAGCCCGCCACCGCCGCCGCCACGCTGCCGCAGCCCGTCACCAAGCCCAGGTATGTATGCGTGATTATAGTCTTTAGAAATACTCGTGTTTTTTATCTCATTTTACGGGACTATTTATCTCTACCAGTCAACCTTCGGGCAAAGCAGATAGGCTGTGGACGATGCAACAAAAGCTTATATTACTTATGTGTGAGTAAAACATCAAACAAATATCGAGCTTAGGAGACTACCGAGTCTTTCAAGTCGCGAGTCGAGCCCTTCTTTTAGGCTTACTGAGTCCTGTATTACCCAGCCCGTCACCAAGCCCAGGTATGTATGCGTGATTATAGTCTTTAGAAAGACTCCGTCTTTATCTCATTTTTACGGGACTATCGAGCTTAAAAAACTACCCAGTCTTTCAAGTCGAGAGTCGAGCCCTTTTAGGCTTACTGAGTCCTGCATTACGCAGCCCGTCACCAAGCCCAGGTATGTATTCAGATGGGTGCTAGCCCCGTCGTGGTGCGACGACGACACGGGCACGCAGACGCTGCAGCGCCGCGCGCCGCCCGCCGCGCCGCCGCAGCCCGCCACCGCCGCCGCCACGCTGCCGCAGCCCGTCACCAAGCCCAGGTATGGATGCGTGATTATAGCCTTTAGAAATACTCGTGTTCTTTATCTCATTTTTACGGGACTATCAAGCGTAAAAAACTACCGAAACTTTCAAGTCGCTAGTCGAGTCTTGAGTCCTGCATTACGCAGCCCGTCACCAAGCCCAGGCATGTATGCGTGATTATAGTATTTAGAAATACTCGTGTTCTTTATCTCATTTTTACGGGAGTCTTAAATCGCGAATCGAGCCGTTTTTTAGGCTTACTCAGTCCTGTATATAAAGCTAGAGTCGTAATATAAAGACTCGTTTTTTAATGTCGATCCAAAAATTAAGAAATGATTCAATGCACATATATTAAATGTATGCTAGCCTCGCTGCAGCCAGTCACCAAGCCCAGGTATGTATGCGTGATTATAGTCTTTAGAAATACTCGTGTTCTTTATCTCATTTTACGGGATTATTTATTTATTTAACCTTTATTTCACAAGAAAAACAAGATTATTTTACAAAAGGCGAACTTAATGCTAAAAAGCATTCTCTACCAGTCAACCTTCGGGCAAAGCAGATAGGCTGTGGACGATGCAACAAAAGCTTATATTACTTATGTGTGAGTAAAACATCAAACAAATATCGAGCTTAGAAGACTACCGAGTCTTTCAAGTCGCGAGTCGAGCCCTTCTTTTAGGCTTACTGAGTCCTGCATTACGCAGCCCGTCACCAAGCCGAGGTATGTATGCGTGATTATAGTTTTCAGAAAGACTCGTGTTCTTTATCTCATTTTTTACGGGACTATCGAGCAAGACTACAGAGTCTTTGAAGTCGTGAGTCGAGCCCTTCTTTTAGGCTTACTGAGTCCTGCATTACGCAGCCCGTCACCAAGCCCAGGTATGTATGCGTGATTATAATCTTTAGAAAGACTTGTGTTTTTTATCTCATTTTTACGGGACTATCGAGCTTAAAAAACTACTGAGTCTTTCAAGTCGCGAGTCGAGCCCTTCTTTTAGGCTTACTGAGTCCTGCATTACGCAGCCCGTCACCAAGCCCAGGTATGTATTCAGATGGGTGCTAGCCCCGTCGTGGTGCGACGACGACACGGGCACGCAGACGCTGCAGCGCCGCGCGCCGCCCGCCGCGCCGCCGCAGCCCGCCACCGCCGCCGCCACGCTGCCGCAGCCCGTCACCAAGCCCAGGTATGTATGCGTGATTATAGTCTTTAGAAATACTCGTGTTCTTTATCTCATTTTTACGGGACTATCGAGCTTAAAAAACTACCGAAACTTTCAAGTTGCTAGTCGAGCCTAGAGTCCTGCATTACGCAGCCCGTCACCAAGCCCAGGTATGTATGCGTGATTATAGTCTTCAGAAAGACTCGTATATCTCATTTTTACGGGACTATCGAGCAAGACTACCGAGTCTTTGAAGTGAGTCGAGCCCTTCTTTTAGGCTTACTGAGTCCGGTATATAAAGCTAAAGTCCTAATATACAGACTCGTTTTTTAATGTCGATCCAAAAATTAAGAAATGATACAATGCACGTATATTAAATGTATGCTAGCCCGCCGCAGCCCGTCACCAAGCCCAGGTATGTATGCGTGATTATAGTCTTTAGAAATACTCGTGTTCTTTATCTCATTTTTACGCTATCGAGCTTAAAAGACTACCGAAACTTTCAAGTCGCTAGTCGAACCTTGAGTCCTGCATTACGCAGCC
>JALPQI010013848.1:0-37223 GCA_025490895.1 Thaumatotibia leucotreta | reverse complement strand
TTATTTCACGGACTTCATCCAAACATTTCGATGCCCGGAAATCGCATGCACCAAAAATCTTCGCGACTTCGGACAGTCTACAGTGCCACAACATGCTCGAGCACCCGGACGACCTCGTCATCATCCTGCCGATCTGGATCAACAAATCTTAAGATTCTTTGCTGAAGAAGGTTTCGAGTGAATCAATCCAATCACAGGAACAATCAAGCGGATCTGTGTCAAGAACAACGGTGGACATTTTGAACACTTGTTAAATTACGAGTATGTTGATCTAGTTGGTCAGGTATGCAGTTTTATTGTTTTTATTTAATTATAAAATTGTACTGTTTGAAAACAGATTGCTTTAATTCCTCAAGATTTTACCAAGTTTAGGTAATGCACGTTAACATAATCTCCTATGTTCGTTGTTATCAGTGTTGCACTGATAAGATAATGAGTAGATAGAAGTCTTTATTGACATAAGATCCGTCAAATTCCCGTTTCCCGCCATGATGGCACTTGACGTATCGTAGTAAAACTTTATACTGTAGGATGACCATGTATTAAGTGGTAATTTGTTTTAACTAGGTTTTCACTTTTAATTAATTAAACAGTGAAGAAATAACTTGAGACCTCGCCGAATAAGTTTAATTTTGGCTAAATTTTAATATTTTTCTACTCCTGATCACGGATTAAGAATCATCGTGTATACATATTATTTAAAATTAATTGGAATGACAGATGGAACGAAAAGTCACGTAACCATTTTCGTACTTTAGGTGGAAGTACTAGTACGTAACATGTTAACAGAGAACATTTATTTAAATCACGATATTTTGCTCACATGTAAATCTACATAAAGCATAGTCATGTGTTTTGGGAGAGTAGTTTATAAGTTTTGTTAAATAGTATTTATTTTTAGGTTGACAATATCAATATTTCTCAAAATTGCAAATTTTCTTAGTCAACCCCATTGTACGAGTGTCTCAGGTGCTTTTGCTGGCAGTCTCAATAGATGGCACCTCAGTGCAAGTTTGAAAGTCACATTTTGGAACATTGAAAATATTACCACTCAGTCCTAATAAATGTCAGCCTGTATTAATACGATGCAAATAATTTAGATATAAGCTAATTATTTCAAAGTTGGGATATGAAGCGTTAAAGGCACATACATTTATCATCGCTTAAATGCCCTAATAGTTGATTTTATCTTTTTTTATCTTTTTGATGGCAACTTAAGCTATGATGACGAGTATTGGTACAGCGTACTAGTACTTCCACCTTACTTTTAGTTTCCATTTTGTTGTGTGACTGGAATTTTGGCTAGGCTGGCTAGTAGGGCATACAGTTTTCTGAAAGGTTTGAATTTCAAATCATGTGAGCTTGAACGGTAGTGACTCTGCCTGCGTAGATAATAACTACTCTACTCAATTGTGGATATTTCGTTCAAACTTATCTAGGTACATGATTTACAATCGTCGCGTTTGATGAATAATCGTAACAGATAAATAAATAAATATCTTTGGACATGTTAAGGTGGGTTTACTCAATCTATCCTCTCTACGAAATTCGTTCGTTACACAAAACGTAATTCGTCAAAATTTGTTGTCCATTCTCCATTGTCTCCCGCAGACCACGAACCCGTGTAGTGTTCGAAACGTCGGGATGAAGTTTTTAATTAATATACGAGTTTATCAGTTTTCATAGTTTTATTTCATTTATAAGTTGCAAATTTGTAACGTGGATTACTTTTTGTAATGTGAATTATGTCCATAGTAGGTACAGTAGGTTTTTGTATTTTAATTTGGTAATTTTTATTAACAAGCAGAGAAATCTGAGTTGCAAATTTTCTAGTTTGTTAATGTTAGTTTTTGTAGTGAGACCATAGCTGTCTAGACCATAACTCAGTATCGAATCTACGAGTGACATGTGTAAGCATCTTAAATAACTGGATGGAACTGTGAAGCTTAGGTGGAAAAATTTGAAGCTGAGACCGATTCGTGTCGAGTTCATTGCTATAAGTACATTTTACTTATTGTATAAGGATACGTTGCGTTTTTGTACACATATTTATGAAATCGACTCTACAAACAAAAGTTATCGCGCCGACAGCTGATTGGCATCTGACATGGCCTCGAAGGATGGAAATGGCAGTCTCCCGATATCGTATTGTGTCAATTTTCGTTCGAGGAATAAAGGTTTGTAAAATCAACAATCAATAGAATTGTATTGTATGACATTTTGTCCACTACACTGTGCGATCACGTCAAGTTCTTAAATGAAGAGAACATGACTAATATGGTTCCAAAACAGAGTGTAAATTTATATACTCTTATAATGTGAATTATATTTTGTTATAACCTCCTGCCGCAAAGAGGCCTATTAAAAGGTTACCTCAAACAAATGAAATTATATTCTATTTCCTACAGAATTAATTCAAAACTCATTTGCAAATTGTATTGTTTGGGCGGCAGGAGGGTAAGTAGTATCACACACTTATTATTAATATTACGTAATCAAAATACTAGTAGGCATTCCTAAATATGTGTTTCAGGTTGCATTCTCAACCTTTGGATAGGGAAAAAAATAATGAGTAGGTAGATATCTTTTTGTTAGTTTATCGAATCGCTGATCCAGAAAACAACGATTCGTCAGTAGAATCCAAACAAAAGGTGAACAAATCTAAAAATTTGTATCATTTCATAATCATGCAGTTTTAGATCGCATTCTCGGTTTTATTACTAATTTAAAACCTTAACCTTGAGTTCAGTTCCCATACATTTTTAGTTAAAATTATTGATATTTATTAGTATTAACGCAAAAATATGTATTGTCAAAGACGTCTGAATGCCATGGAAGCATTATTCGTTTTTTTTTTATTCTGCTGACGAATGGTATACATTCACTCTCTACGAGTGAGGGTGCGGCTTCACTGACGCGGAGCTGTACAAAATTGACCAATTACATTCTTCAAATTCAAAATTGGAAACACTGTGATGCGGTCTCATTGGCCGAGCTCACACAGCTTCGCTTCGCTCCGCGTCAGTGGAGCCGCACCCTGAATCTTAGATGAATAAAAAGAAATCAGTAGTAGCCGTAGGTACCATGAGTTGTCAATTAGCATTCCATCGCAGTGGCACTGATTTATTGGTTGGATAATTATGGATAGAAAGACAAGACATACCTAGGTCTATTTTGGCTGTAGGTACTGTTTATTGCGTAGAAAAATTGCTTACTTTGGTCACCTATTTTAGACATGACAAGTACGACTTATTGAGACTCATAATAGAAGGAAAAATGGAGGGAGGCAGAAGAAGGGGAAGAAGGAAGACACTAACTGGCTCGACAACATAAAGAAGTGGACAAATATTAAAGACACGGCTACACTCACGGAACTGGCCAAGAACAGAAAGGATTTTGCAAATGTGGCCACCGACGCCCGTTAGGGCATGGCATCAGAAGAAGAAGACTGTTTATTGCACATAAAATGCTCCTGTATTCATCCAGCGCACAAAAACAGGATTGATGTAAAAAGATCAAAATGACGTCAGTTTGTAACCTCGAATCGGCCTTTGGATTGTAATGCGTAACCGAACCAAATAGGCTATTACATTCGTACGACAACAAACATCGCAGTCGCATCAATCAAGCTGTCTTTATGTCGACAGGGGATCGATCCAAAGAATAACTGGGCACGATTTTTTTATTATTACGATTGCAAACTTCCTTGGGGTGACCATTAATATCATCTTTCATTACCGTCCGTCTTGTGCAAGGAAAACCGTCTTTTGTCACCGTCGTCAAAGGGCGATTCGGAAATGCTGCTTGCTTTAGAGCTGAACTTACTCGCATTAATTTAATAATACAAAAGATAGTGCTTACGAAGCTGGTCTGGGGGTTCCAGGTTCAAATTCTGGGAAGGATTTGTGAGATTATAGCGAATAGTTATTTTACTAGATATAGAACTGTTTGTGTACCTTATGTATCCAATTTAATATCTAATTGTATTGGAATTTCCCTGATTTTTCATAGAATCCTATGAAATTTTATTGTCTGATAACTAATTTCGTGGATTTAAAAATAGCAAATCATGATTAAAACTCCCAATTTTCCATACATTTTTGTAAACATTTTTAAACACAAAATTTGCCTGCACAAATCAATCTAACGACCTTTTGAATTTATTTGGATTTTATGATGATTTCAGAAAAAAATATAATAACATACTTTAAAAAGGATTCTACCTGTCCTGTAAATATTTAAAATAAGCCCGTTGCGATATTTTATATGAAAAATTACACCACACTCGTATTATCTATATATATAAACGGCAATGTCCTGACTGACTGACTGACTGACTGACTGACTTAAATCAACGCACAGCCCAAACCGCTGGTCCTAGAGAGTTCAAACTTGGCATTTAAATTCTTTATAATGTCTAGAGGCACACTAAGAACGGATTTTTGAAAATTCCTCCCTGAAAGGGGTTAAATGGGGGGTTAAAGTTTGTATGGGGAAACAAGATTAGTTGGGCTATTTTATTCGAAACTTCACATGAATGTTCTTAACAATAAATAAGTAAACACGTGTTTCAGGTTTTTTGAAAATTCATTCCCTATGGGGGTTAAATGAAGGGTTAAAGTTTGTATGGGGAAATAAGATTAGTTGGGCTATTTTATTCGAAACTTCACATGAATGTTTTTAACAATAAATAAGTAAACACGTGTTACAGGTTTTTTGAAAATTCATTCCCTATGGGGGTTAAATGGAGGGTTAAAATTTGTATGGGGAAATATAGTTGGGCTATTTTATTCGAAACTTCACAGGAATGTTTTTAATAATAAATAAATAAATACGTGTTTTAGGTTTTTTGAAAATTCATTCCCTATGGGAGTTAAATGGAGGGTTAAAGTTTGTATGGGGAAATAATGATTAGTTGGGCTATTTTATTCGAAACTTCACATGAATGTTCTTAACAATAAATAAGTAAACACGTGTTTCAGGTTTTTTGAAAATTCATTCCCTATGGGGGTTAAATGGAGGGTTAAAGTTTGTATGGGGAAATAAGATTAGTTGGGCTATTTTATTCGAAACTTCACATTAATATTTTTAACAATAAATAAGTAAACACGTGTTTCAGGTTTTTTGAAAATTTATTTCCTATGGGGGTTAAATGGAAGGTTAAAGTTTGTAAGGAGGAACCAGATTCGTTGGGCTATTTAATTCAAAACGTCATAGAAGTGTTGTTGCCAATGAAGAAGTAGGTACTTATCTACATACCTCTACCATGTTAAAGTATTTTACCTCGAGTACTTGTATTAAAAAAAAATACTCCTAAGGGGGTAAAAATGGGGTTGAAAGTTTGTATGAAAAAAAGTTTAGTTTTAGATTAAGAAATTTCATATTGAGAAAACTAATTTTGAATAAAAATCTAAGAAAAGTAATTCCAGGATTTTTCAAAATTCACCTCCTAAAGGGTTGAAATGGGGCTCCAAAGTACGTATGGCGAAACAAGATTAGTTGGACTATTTTATCCGAAACTTCGCAGGAGTATTCTGTAAATTAAATGAGAACATAAATAATTATCCTTTACTTAAAATTTTCGAAAAACAAACAATCAAAGGTTAATTATTTATGTTTACTTCTGCTTCTAGAGATTCCAAATTTAGCACGTAGGTTCTTTTAAGGGTGTAGGGGTGGTTTAAAAAAAATTAAGTCAAAATCCACACCCTAAGGGGTGCAATGATGGGGGTCCAGAGTTTGTATGGGAAAACTTGATTATTTAAACTATTTTATCCGAAACTTTACAGGAGTATTCCTAAACATAAAAAGATAAAGATGTGTTTTAGGTTTTTGAGAATTCAACCTCTGAAAGGGGTGAAATGGTTAAACAGTAAAAAAACATCATGAATATCGTTTCTATGGTTTATCGAGTCACTGTGGTGGGAGTCCTGATTGACTGACTCATCACCGGTTAAATGTTTTGGCTTGACTATTCCACCATAAGAGAAAAGGACGAAGCTTGTAGCGGATTACATTATTGTTTTGTAAGAGGGTGAATATCTGAGAATTTCAACCGCCTAATTTTGGTGGCATCATTTTTTGTCGAAGTTTCTAAACGTCTCAATGTTATACTTCGCCATTTGTATAAGGTATCGTGCCTCCTTAAAATGACAAAGTAGCACATAACGAATAGAAATTTCGACAAAAATTATGCTACCAAAATTAGGCGGTTGAAACGCTTAGATATTCACCCAGGAAATGACGATGCGTGCGTTGCTAATTTTAAGTCGTGTGGTTTATTTGCAATTAAGTATTTAATTATGTCATACTAATATGCTGTTCAATGAAACAGACTTCAGACAGAATGTAATAAGGTAAGATTCTACTTCGGTTTAGGAAAGGTAAGAACTGCGATCCCACACAGAAACGAACGGCTATCAAAGTAGGTTTTGGGTTAGGTTAGAACTGCGACCCCACGTAGAAACGAACGACTATCAAAGGAGGTTCAGGTTAGGTTTTTACATTTTTTTTCATAGAAGTCCAAAATCTACGCGTGCGAAGCCGCGGGCAAAAGCTAGTAATAAATAATTATTTGACGGTGATATTTGCTATAGACCCATAAACTAATTTACTTAATCAGCCCAAACTGTATTGTGGTATTATACCGTATTTATAGCACCCAGTGTTAATCGTGACGTGATTAACACACATACAGACAAAATATATATCCATAATTTTAATACCGTTCCCAAAAATCAAACAGCATATTTAATTGTTATTCCATACATACAAGTGGCCGGACCTTTTTCAGTGGATTACTTTAATCATTTCCATATTGCTTTTCTGCGAACAGGATTATAAATGACCTATGAAATAAAAACATTGAGTCAATTTTGCAGAGTGGAACGGATGAAAAACAAAGCTTTTACGAATTGTATTGATGGACGCAAATAACGGGATCGACATTCCAAATTTACAGATTAATCGTATTTTGATTTGGTTTTGATATTATTTTTAGGCAGTGCACTCACATATCTAAATAAACTATTATTTGCAAAAAATATTGTGAACGAATGAATGATCTGTACCTACATTAAAACTATCAATAATCCTTTAAAAATATATAAAGTTTCCTATAAATGCAATTATAAAAATAAAACCCCATCTAGTAGCTCTGCCTGCGGCACGGATCCCATCATGCTGGCGATATTACCTCTCTGAACCGCCAGAGCGATACGTTGTGAGAGTAACTTTTACATAAAATTAGAGCAACTTTTCCGTACGGAATACTTTGCCGCATAATGTAGAGCAACACACTCAAGTTAAATGCTCATGGACAGCTAATTTCAAAACCAGATTACATAACTGCCATATCAATATTAACTACATTGCTGGTCCAAAAATTGTAAATAAAATTAAGAGCAATTTAAAAAAAACCTCGTAATCCATGATTACAATCATGATTCCCATGCTTGGTTTAATTTATCGCTCCTATTAGGTTTAATAACACATGATGAATGAATGATCCTTATTTATAGTGTGGGATTATATTTATTGTATATAGTAAGTAAGGCTATATAGTAAAGGATTGAAGTGTCACTGACCATTATTGGCCGTGTGGTGACGGCAGTAAGAATACATTTGTTACCACCCCAACTCCTCCTGCGGGTATCGTAAAAGTCGACTAAGGGATTGAAGTGTCACTGACCATTATTCGATAAAAAGATGTGAATGAAGATGGTGGGCACCAGCGTCATAGTGGACACATTACGATCGCCAATCCGCTCGGCTTACCCAGCGTAGCGATTATGGGCATTTACCTCCTCATGCGTCTATACGCATAGTTAATAGGAGAGGCCTACGTCCAGCAGTGGACTATCATTTTTTTTATACCACGTCGGTGGCAAACAAGCATACGGCCCGCCTGATGGAAAGCAGTCACCGTAGCCTATGGGCGCACGCAACCCCAGGGGTGTCACATGCGCGTTGCCGACCCAATAAGAACTTGTACACTCCTCTTTTGAAGAACCCCATACTGTAGTCCAACGGGAAAACCTCGGCAGGGAGCTCATTCCACAGACGGACCGTCCGCGGGAAAAAGTTGGCTGATGATGGTAATGATAATGATAGTGTGGGGCCAGAGTGGCAATCGTCGAGCGGAGTGTCGGGCAGGGCGTGCATCGGCGCGTCAAGCGTCAAAGGGATTTGGGAGGTGGGTATTCAGGCCATGCGCATACGTTTGCATTTGTTTAACATGGACGCCCGCCGCACGCCGGTCCGGCTGTTCCGCTCGATCCTTCATCTGTGTTTGTTAAGGATCCGTACAATCGGTCAAGAAGTTCTTATTTTTAGTCTACGACACGTGGCTTCAGCGGTTAGAAGGTAAGAGAGTTAGTAGTCTCGGTGGACCGATGCGTCTGGTGTCGTGTGCGCGCAACCTGGGCGCTGTTGTCGCGCTCACCGCCCTCTGATTCGCTACCGACGGTCGTCTGGATTGGTCAACGCCGATGCCAGTGTTACCAGGCGTTCACAGTATTGAACTCAAATAAATTCATAGTTTGAATTCAAAATCCATTGTACTAATCCTTAACAACCATAGACGAAGGGTTAAGCGTCCACTCAATTTGCACATTTACAGAAAACCTCATCAAGGACACGAAACAAGATTTTTATTACCCCTGTTCGGTAAGTGCTCCAATGCGCTGCGGCGATGCGCGCCGTAGATGCGTCATTACACCCTAGGGCTGTCAAGGATTTTCATACAACATTACGTCGCACTAGCGCGGCGCGCGCCGCGCCGAGATTTCATTCCTGATTTTGAGAAATGATTTAGACCATTTTAGAGTAGTTTTGTGACGATATATTGTTTTATTTACTTTTTTTGCCTCATAGGTGTGATGAAAAACATTGTGTGTGCCACGGGCGGTACAAAAATTATGAACTCGTGTGAAGTAAAGCGTTCACATATTCTTATTTACCGCACTTAATACACGATGTACTATTACTTGTTACGACGGCACAAATTTCGTCAACATGTGAATCATACCAAACTATTACAAAAACGCATAAAACAAGTTATGGGAGCGATACGTATCACTGCTACATTGTGCCAGGCAATTTTCCTAGCGGCTTATATCACCGAGTTATGAGTGCGTTATTCCATAATATATGAGTTTCATTTGCTTAAAAGCTTTATACATTTGTCGTTCTGAATGCATTTACGGCGATGGCGCCATAATTAATAATATCCTGTCACGTACGATCGTATTATAAAGATTTGCGAATAAAATTCCATTTAACTTGGAGCCCGGAGCAATTAAATGATTTAAAAGTTGAAGTGCTTAAGGCACGGTGCTGATTTAGTGATAAATGCCGTCTTTCTTTACGTCCAAGTGAATAGGAAATTTTAAAGTGGAAAAAGATGCTGCTTTAATATACAATGCATTTACAAAATGCAAATATTGGTGGTAATATTTTATGTAACTATGTATGTACCTACGGTAAAATAATTTTAATTCTTTGTTTACGATTTTTCATGTTGTTAGAGTAATTGTTAATGGATTTAGCTTTACTCTTTATAATACCATGCACTATTTATTTCCATTTAATTTTTTTTATGTTTTCAATATAATATTTATTAATCTAACTAATCTACTTAGCCTAATTGGCCCTTGTGGCATTGTACCGAGGATGCTGGTGGCATTTCCTCGCTATATCGTAATACTGATGCGTTGTGCGAGGAAGTGTCACCAGCTCTTCAGTCTTTAGTTACGCCAACCAGACGTTTCGCGATCTCAGCAAAATTGATGTAACTATGTATGTACGGTAAAATAATTTAAATTCTTTGTTTACGATTGTTCATAATATTGTTAATGGACTAAGCTTTATGCTTTATAATACCATGCACTATTTATTTATTTCCATTTCAATTAACAATGTAAAAAACAAACTAAAATATTTTTATTCAGTAGGTACAGATGACGCTTTTTTACGCGCTAGTGC
This sequence comes from Thaumatotibia leucotreta, assembly GCA_025490895.1. Classification (NCBI taxonomy): domain Eukaryota; kingdom Metazoa; phylum Arthropoda; class Insecta; order Lepidoptera; family Tortricidae; genus Thaumatotibia; species Thaumatotibia leucotreta. The sequence goes on along the minus strand of JALPQI010013848.1, from coordinate 27,239 downwards.
GAGAAGTGGTTCATTTTACGTCAGGTCGAAATCTGGGGAGAACCATAATTATGTAGGTACCGAAAAACGTCGTACGATACACGTGCAAAAACGAAATTTGTAACTCGTGTCGATTTAAAGCACTCACTTTGGTCGTGCTGTAATTTATCTCCACTCGTTTCGAACTTCATTTTTTCGTACTTGTAGCGTAATGTACTATTTCAGTTTTTTGGGTTATTTTGTAACAAAAGCAATTTGAAACAAAATTATATACTAATTTTAAATATGAGATGTCATATACCAAAGCAAAAATATCGAGTTTACCAACGCCGGATTTGAACGTCCTCAGCTTTCGCGGCTGATGCCTAAAATTATCTACAATATTATGATCAAGTACGTTTCATACAAATCAAAAATGTGTACAAACATTTAAAATAAATAAATAAAAATAAAATAAATATCTTGGGACATCTTACACAAATCGACCTAGTCCCACGGTAAGCTCAATTAAGGCTTGTGATGTGGGTACCAGGCGACGATGTATACAATAGATACATACTGAAGTATTACGAAACTACAATTTACCTACATAAATTAAATAAGACTAGTTAGTCTACTTAACCTAACCTAGATACTTAAATACATAGACAGCCATGATTGGTCCATGATTGCAACAAATATTTGTGATAAATAAATACACAAATAATGCTCTCGCCAGGATTCAAACCCAGATTTATTATTAAGCTTAATTAAAGTAACTTCATTGAGATCCGCGTTTTCAATAAAGAGCTTTCAAACGTATTCTGTGCAGGAAAGCTTTAAGTTATTTGCAAACTTTACTAAGGTTAAGTAATACGTTTCAGACGGTGTCTCGAAATATTACTTACTAAGTACGAAATGTGCCAATTATGAATACACATGCAAACCCTGGTGACCGAAGTTGGTCTGGCAAGTTGTAATATAAGTTCAGAAGTTTCTCGTAAGACTTTCAAGTGGGTAATATTTACCTCATAAATAAGAATAGATTCTACTCGTAAATAAGGTGTTTTGATGCAAGAAAACAAGCTTGGAATGTATAGCATACTTAACAAACATCATATTATATTTTAAGTATTAAAATAGTACATTACGACACAAGTGCAAAAAACATGAAATTCGTTTTTGCACGTGTCTCGTACGACGTGTTTTAGTGCAGATGGCCTTCCGAAGTTTTAGAACTGACGTAAAATGACACACTTCTCGCACTAGAGCCTAAACGTTATTATAATGGTGTTTCGTTTGGTGGCAATCTATATTAATATTAAAAGAAGTAGGTACCTAGCGCGTGTACCGTACAAAGGGCTATTTCATTCGTGTTACAATATACCTATTATATTACATTATAACATAGTGTAATATAAATTTCGTTCCTCGTGTCTTATACAGGGTGTACATGTACTACTACCGGGGAAGATTTTAATGGGAGTTAGTGTAGAACATGGTAAGTACATTTAGGATGAATCAACTTTTTTCTCTTATTAACATGGTTACGGCCACCTAAGTCACGCTGGTTCTATGTATTAAACATACCTTCTTCTGGTGTATAAATATGGACTACACGCATGTTTGCATAATTTAAGTTGCATATTTTTTTATAAAAACCAGCCTGACTCAGGTAACCGTAACCATGGCAATATAAGAAAAAAATATTAACCATTTGCAAAAATTTAACTTAAAATTACAGTCAAAAAATATCATACAAACTGATTCAACCCACAATATAATGCAACACACTCGATTGAAACGCTCGTTTACATGTTTGAAAAGCGAAATGACATAACAATGTTTGCACCGACATTGCTGCTCCGAAAATCTTAGAATTTGTGTGTTTGAACATAAGAAGTGTGATTTAAAAAACTACTTCTTTAATGATTATGGTATGAATCCTATGCCTGGTTTAATTTGTCGCCCGTGTTCTGTTTACACACGGTATGATTTCACACACACCCGTCTTTTTGTTTAATCTGTATTGCTCATTATTACGATATTTTCTCCAGTCAGGAAGCAGGTTGATAAATGATAATATTGTCAGTTGAAACATTTCCAATAATTATTATTGTAATACAATATTCTTACAGGTAAGTTCCTTTAATCATCAATTAGGCGTGCGAGTAAATCGAACGTGTAAAATAAGACTACACAGTTAAGAGAGCATCATTATTTTCTTTACTGTTGTTTAAGGGACGATAGCAAAAAAAATTGTACATAGTACAAAAAAAACCCCGATCGCATCAATTGTGTTACGAAATACTAATTAAAGTATGTCTCTGTGCAACAATCTTTGGCAGTAGAAAAGCCATATTTAAAAAAAATGTTGGTCATGACTGTCTATGTATTTAAGTATCTATCTGTATCTATCTATTATATATATCGTCGCCTGATACCCACATCACAAGCCTTAATTGAGCTCACCGTGGGACTAGGTCGATTTGTGAAATATATAAGGACATCTTAATTTCCTAATATATTTATTATTTATATATATATATATATATATATATATATAGTAAGAGTAAGAGTAAATTTATTTGCAGAAAAAATATTTAAAAAAATCACAAATGATGTCCGGCGAACTCCAAACTAGGCTGAGCCTGTATCTTGGAGCTCGCAAAGAGTACGTATACATACAGGAAAATAAATAAATAATATATCTAGCTAATTATTACTCCTGATTGGTGGCTGATTCATTTTAAAATAAAACTATCACCAAAGTGCACATATGTTCATTTTCAATACGCAGTTCGGTTTTAAAAGCGTGAACAAGGCTACCGTGACGGTAGTGAAAATATTTACACAAAAATGAATACTATTTGGTTTATTTGTTTACCTCAAATACAATGTATTTGGTCGTTACTAGCACAAACGTACATATAACATCTGAGATTTTATTTCAGAATGTAGGTCCTGGCGGGAAGGCTGCGTATGTGTCTAGGTGGTGTTTTTTTACATTGGATGTTATTTTTGTTACCTATATAACTTTACAAAACAAAGTGTAAGAAGAAAAGCAGAGAATGATAATGTTACATATTATAAACGTTTTATTTATTTTTTACTTTATTGGGAAACAAACAGCTTACAATTTTAAAGAATATAAAAATATACATGACTAATACATGAGCCAAAACAATCACCACTAATGGAAAAAAATAGATTTGCTCGAAAAGAACTTATATAAGGTATGCACATATTAATAAGCATTGTTTTTATGATGCCAATCTGAGAGCACCATTTGCGTAGGTAGCTTCTTTGAAAGTTTTGTTTCAAATTCATTTTCTACGTATTTTATACATTTTATATTGTACCTATTTCAATTTAATTACAATTGTATTATTTTGGTTCGATTTGGTTAATAGTTCAAGTTAATTGATTTTAAAAATAACTACTTGATTTGATTTTTTTTTGTGAGACTGACGCATTGTGGAAGTGTTTACTGCTGGGTTGGAGTTTATCGGCCAAAAATATATACACGGTGTCACGCGAGCATTGCGAAATATTTTAATTATGCATTCTAGACATCAAAATAAACAAAAAATATTATGAGACCTAATGTCAATACCACCAAAAAAAAAAAAAAATTTTTTTATTTTTTTGGGCCGATTTGAATACTTTTTAACATTTCCAGTACTTTTTATCATAACAACAATTTGTTTAAATTATTTATTTCAATTTTTTTTTTAGGTAGAGGTTATTTCGTCAAGTCTATTCGTATTTTTTGATTGTCAGGCAAAAAGTGTGGTAATATTAGAACACGTTGTGGTAGCATTGTAATCCAAAAGAAGTTAAATGACGAGTTACGTCGAAAAACTTATTTCGAAAAAAGGTTGATTATCTCTGAAACCAAGCCGAATCCAGGAAATTTTATATAACATTAAAGACTCTAAATATGGCCAGGAATCCAGCATTAAAATCTTTCGGAATGCTGACGTAACACCGTGTATCTGCAGTCGCATTGCGATTTGTATTCATACAAAATGTCGTAACAATTCGATGCGGCCAAAGACGTTTTAGAGAATGACTATCTAAGTGTAACTAACTTCCCTCGGGTCTAAGGTACACAACAATACACGGAATGAATATTATTATTGTTTGGTTAATACCTATCTATACTTTTTTTTTATTTTTTATTGGAGAAACAACAGAAGTAGGTAAGTGACAGTAAAATACATATAAATTATTAAATAAACAACATCGAATGTTCACACACTTCCTATAAAATTGTTAGCAATTTGACCGTTTTAAGGAATTTTGGCAAAATGTCACAGTATTTTTTGAAAAATTTATTATTGTTGCCAAATCTTTGTTGCATTTACACTTATGATACTTTTGTGACCAGTAGTTTCTAAATTCTGAAATAGATCGCATTAATTTTGGCACAACATTCATATCACAACATTAAAAAAGCGTGTATTTTATTTCACTGATACCTGTGTTTGATTTCTAACTCTATGGCAAGTACACAGAGCGGCCGTAAGACCGACCAATCAGATAGCTATTTGACAATGTTACGGTTTCTACTCGACAGATTATAATCTAACGAAAAATAATGCATTTAAATTGAAAACAGTATGACACATTTACAATAAACCGGTATTTACAATACTCTAGCTTTAAATTTTAATTTAATGTACGAGTAATTGTACATATATATCTTGCAGTGACATACATGTAATGTAATGCCATACGATAAATAAAAAAAAACATAAAATTACCAAATAACGGGTAAGGTGAAGCTAATTTCAGCTGCATTTCAGGTTTATCAGACTGAGACGTTTCTGAATAATGCCAACGAAGTTAATAGGCACAATAAGATATTGCATAATAGGTGATGCAGTTGCAGTGGCAACGTTTGTCGCAAGTTTCTGTAGACACTGCAACAATGCACAATAGCACCCTTACATGCTCATAAACGAATCACAAGTAGGTAAGCGCCCTTCAGCCGTTTCACTAGGAACTAATTCAAGTCTACTTCAAGCAACGATTTAAAATATGGGGCGCAGAAATCTTATGCTTAAGATTTCTGCGCCCCATATTCTTTCTTTCTTTTTTGTTACCCTCTTGCTAGAGGGTAACAAAAAAGATTGTGTTTGAACTAATATGCAAATTTTACTTTTCTGAAAGCATTGTCCAATTGTCTCTTTTTATCAGTGAATTTAGGTGAAAACTATTTTTATTACACAAGTTGTAAGAACATGTTTTGGTTGATTAAGTTTACAACCAAACCAAAAGGCACACAGTATCTGGACAAGAGTTAAAGCACTGAAAAGAGCATTATGAGGAATATGGGAGATTCCCATCACGCTAAAACTTTGTTTTATAAAACTAACACTCATAATTACAAAAGAATGAAATACATATATGTATCTATACATGTATGTATAATAATATATCTTATGGGATCCGACTATCATTTTACATGTAACTCTATTTAACAAAACAAGCCATGAAAAAGCTACAATGATCAAATCCACGTACATGTAGATACTTATTTAAGTATAGCTTGTTTGGTTACACTCACCAACTGATTTATGATACCTTTATTAACACTGTGAAGGACACAGGCACTATTTCAGCAGTGGTTGTCTGTAGGGCGGAATAACTTAGTCCACTCTCCGTTGGAACTTTATGGTATGGGAGAATTGTATAGTTGTAATGTAACCTCAATTCAGCCTCCGTAGCCTAGTTGGTAGTGACTCTGCCTACGAAGCTAAATAGGTACCTACTTATATGTATCTATCTATTATATTATTATACATATATCGTCGCCTGGTACCCACATCACAAGCCTTCATTGAGGATACCGTGGGACTAATTCGATTTGTGTCTATACCCCACTCTGCGAAATACGTTCGTTCCACAAAATATAATTCGTCGAAATACGTTGATTTCGTAGAGTGGGGGAAAGAATGAGTATTCGCTCGTTTGGTGTAAACCCTCCTTAAGATGTCCCAAGATATTTATTTATATTATTTTAATTCATAATTATGACTCCTAAGATTCGACTGGTGTTTGATTTATAAATATTGTTTTTAAAAAATCGGTGGGAAATTTAATGGGTCGAAACATGTGGGGCAATCATCGACTTAAATACGTAAATAACCCGGTTCGATAATATTTTAATATGTTTGAGTCTCACGTTAGTTAAATTTCTAAAATTAAAAAAATCGGACTAATTTCATTAATTATTATTTTTCGTTTTTTCACTTTTTGAAGCTAAGAATACATTATAGTTTCATGAAATAACGATACCTAGTGAAAGTCCTTCAACTGCTTAAAAATCGATGTCCAAATGATGTTGGTAATTTAATCATGCAAGTATAATATGCACTATATGCAATGTTTGGTATTGCTCAATATCTGTGTATAACAAAAACTATTTAACTTGAAAATAATGTTCAAAACTAAAATACTTACCTAAAATACATCCAATACCCGATTCCATTTATATCGAAAATAATTATTGTTGAAAAAAAAACGAAACGAAAAATAAAATCTAAATGGATCGAAACATAGGTTATCAAGGCAATTATTATCGACTCAAATTTCATTTGGATCCGTTATAATTTTAAAATTATTGAAAGATAATGGAACATGGACACTTTTATAAACTTATATCTACACTATAGTAGATAACTATTGTATTAAACGACGACATAATGTATTATATCTACAAAATAGATACATGAAAAATTACTCAAGTACTTACAAATATTTGTGCTAACCCTTTTATGGTTCAGTAGTAAACTGGAAACACAATATTTTTTTTTCAGGTACCTCCCCTCCCGTACATCCACTAGCCACTCACTTGCTTCATGTAGCTTTTGTTACATGTCATCACTCTTATTTTACATAAACATAGAGTCTATCGCAAAAATCAAAGCAAGTGAGTGGCTAAGGAAGATTTTTTATATTGCTGTAATCCTATAATGTGGTCATTGAATAGGTATTTGAAAAAGAATAATGATCCCAATAGAAAAGTATTGTTCTTTAGTCAATATTTTCGGAGATACCTACTCTACAGAATAAAAAAAAATTGAGTCCCTCCCCTTTAACTTTTGATCCGTGGGTCCAAAAAATATAAAAATGTCATCAATAAGACTGATATAATACTTTAAAATAAAAGTATTTTAAACAATATCGGCCCGGCCGTTTTTTAATAACTACTTTGTTTGCCATTTTCCGTAACTCGACGTCACACGTGCCTATTTTGCGCGGTCCCTAACGCTGCCCCAATACCTGTTGTTGAGAATATCATCAGGTTCCCTCACAATGTTTTCCTTCACCGTAAAGCGCTTGATATCCCTTATTATTATTACAAAATACTTTTCTTGCCGCGGTCATTACGCTCACTACAGCCTCACCACGGAGCTCATGGCTATGTTTACCTTATGTACCTACAGATCATCACATCATCAGCCTGTGATAGTCCACTGCTGGACGTAGGCCTCTCCTGTTAACTATGCGTATAGACGCATTAGGAAGTAAATGCCCATAATCGCCACGCTGGGCTAGTGGATTTGCGATCGCAGTAAGGTCCACTATGCTGACGCTGCTGCCCATCATCAATCTTTTATCAAAAAATGGTCATTGACACTTCAATCCCTTAGTCAACTCTAACGACACCCGAAGGAGGAGGATGGTGACAAATGTATTCTTACTGCTGTCACCACACGGCGGGTATGCACCTTACTGCGTTGTAATGAGTGCTAAGAAACGTGGTTCTTCACTATCGGTCTCATCCCAAAGGTCAAAGTCACTCAACGGAGCTATGGAGGGCTATGCTCAGGGTTTCTCTAAGTGAGGGTGAGGAGATGCGTAGACGAACAAAAGTCACCGACGTAGCCTTTTATTAGATTAGCAAGCTACAGTGCCATAAATGAAATAGAAATGAATGAATATAGAAATGAGGAGATCCGTACGGCGAACTAAAGTAACTGACATAGCCCTCCGGATTAGCAAGCTGAAGTGGCAATGGGCAGGCCACATTGCACGCAGAGGTGATGATCGATGGGGTCGAAAAGTGCTCGAGTGGAGACCACGGCTAGGCAAACGCAGCGTAGGACGTCCACCCACAGGATGGACAGACGACCTTATGAAGGTCGCCGGGACACGCTGGATGCAGGTCGCATCTAACCGGTACATGTGGATTGTGGAGGTCCAGAGTGTTATGTTCTATGTTCAGCAGTGGACGTCTTATGGCTGAGATGATGATGATGATGTGTGCCAATGGGCAGGCCGCATTGCACGCAGAGCAGATGGCCGATGGGGTCGAAAAGTGCTCAAGTGGAGGCCACGGTTTGGAAAACGCAGTGTAGGACGTCCACCCAGCTAGATCGCCGGGAGACGCTGGATGCAGGTCGCTTCCAACTGGTGTATGTGGAGGCCTAATACTATGTTCAGCAGTCGACGTCTTGTGGCTGAAATGATGATGATAAATAAGCGATAGAAACAGCAATATGTACCAAATCTCTAATAGTCATATGCGTCGTCTACGCTAGTACTTATGAGATCTGTGGATACGGTTCGTATAATCATGCAACAAAGCCGGGCCAAAGCATTCCTTCGTAATTAGTTACAGAGAAGGCCTTTGATTCAGTGTAGACGTTGATTTCCGTATTGTTTCATAGTATAGTGGCTGAATTCTTGAAATCAAACGTAGCAATTTACAATGGTGTACGAGTAGTTTAGTGGCGATGAATACTTGCGTTTGGTCTTCATTTGTAAACAGAAAGAATCCTTATTTACCATGTATGTACGGTTCCTTGGGGCACAACTCACGCGGATTATCCGGAACGAACGCTCGTCTAACAAGAAATTGTATGAACGGTGCTAACTGGCGCGGGTGCGTGCGGCAGAGTTGGGCAAAAAGTAATATGATTACTTCTGTATATTACATTTGTATGTGTATATATTACAAAGTACTCATACAAAAGTAATCGGAAGGAGTAATCATATTACTTTTTGCCCAACACTGGCGTGCGGTGGATTTAAAGGCCGAACCACACCAAATGCGTGTGAAGTGCGTGTTCGTGCGCGTGTGCGTGGCAAGCGCGTTTAAGCGTATGCGAATGTCATTTTAGGTGGTACACCGATTGTGCAATCTACTATGAGTTTTTTTATAAGCTACAACGCGCACGCCACGCACTCGCGCACTTTCACGTGCTGCACACGCATTTGGTGTGACACGACCTTCAATACTGAGCGGACCCGCGACCGTAAACTTTCGATGGTAAAAAAGTTGGTAGAAAACCTGCATACTCGTACGGTCGACATCAAAGATATCATTACGGTTTAGGCACCAAAATAGTACATTGTGCATCAAGGGAGGTAAGTGTTGGAACATAGAGTTCTTATATGTGACCGATATAAACTAGCTGGTTAGAATAATGAAACTAATGTCAATGTTTGTTTACCTAGTCGCTCTGTCACATTAGATTATTACTTCAGTCTGCTTCAGTGCACAATATAACTCGGAACAGTTTACTGGTATTTCATTTACGGAACCTCCAACATGGTAGCAGAGCGGCGGTAATTACCAGATTCCAGAAAAAAGTGCGCGTGTGATTTCGATACAAATATTTTCAAAATTTATTCGCATGAAAACAAAAGATGGCATCTGCCAGTCAGAATGTTTCGATCGAAAAATTATCCGGAATTCAAAATTATAATTCATGGAAATTCGTCATGCGGATGGTGCTTATTCACGACGATCTTTGGGATTGTGTGGGAAAGCGTGAAAGTAATGAAATCGACGAAAAGAAGCAGGAGAAGGCGCTCGCGAAAATCGCCTTAAACGTACAGCCTTGTGTGTTTCCACTGATTCGAAACGCCAAGACGGCTCGCGAGGCATGGGACAACCTGCAGAAGGCGTACGAGGACAGAGGATTGTGTAGAAGACTCGGATTGCTTCGTACATTATTCGCTACAAAATTAAGCGAATGTGTGAGTATGGAGGCATACGTGAACAAGGTCTTGGATTCATCGCAACAACTGAGCGACATCGGAGCGGCTTTGGAAGACGACTTCGTAGCCGTAATTTTGCTCAGCGGTTTGACAAGCGATTATGATCCGTTGATTATGGCTCTAGAAAATTCGAACACGTCACTGTCAAGCGAAACTGTCAAATCAAAATTGCTTCAAGAAAATGCACGTCGTGATGAGAAAACCGAAGATACGACTGCTTTAGTTGCTCGAAAGACACGAAAACCAAATAAGTGCTTCAAATGCAAGAAGACTGGGCATTTTATGAAGGATTGTCCTGAAAAGTCTGACGGCAAGAAGAGTGGCCGTAAAGGCTCGGCGCTTCTCACGGCGTTGACCGCAGGTATCAAGCGCGACGTTTGGTACGTAGACAGCGGCTCATCCTGTCATTTATGCAATGACCGCACATTTTTATCGGATTTTTCGAACGAGAAACCGAAGAAAGTGTACATTGCCAATGGCGAAGCTCTAATGACGGCTGGACGAGGTACGGCGCAGGTTGTGTTCAAGGACAATAGCGTAAGAATGATAAGTAATGTGTACTTAGTTCCTAAATTGTCTACAAATTTGTTATCTGTAAGTGCCATGGTCAATAAGGGTTACAAAGTTGTGTTTTGTTCTGGTGTGTGTACAATCACCGAAAATGGGGAGGTTTTAGCTACTGCAACCGAGAGAGATGGTGTTTATCAACTTGATGCCATTGAAACCGTGTCTGTTTTGTGTAGCGAACCATCCTCGCAGGCTATGTGTTCGTCTTTGTCTGTAGATACAGGTGACAGCGAGGCGGCGTCAGAGTGTCAACTGAAGGATGACAGTCGTCCTGTTGAACACGTCAAGCAAGCGCAGGCCCAAGCACCAGCGAAGCAGTTAACGCAACAAGTTTGGCATCGACGTCTGGCGCATCTGAACACCCGAAGCATGGAGTTATTGCGAAAAGGTATGGCTACTGGGATTTCTTATGATAACAATAACTTTCAGTCTTGTGTTTCCTGTGTTGTAGGTAAACAGACTAGGTTACCATTTCCAAAGAAATCTGTATCCAGGGCAAATGACATACTTGGGTTGATTCACAGCGATATTGCGGGACCACTTCCGTGTCCGTCCATGGGTGGGAAAAGATATTTCCTGACGTTCATCGATGACCTGTCACGAAAAACTTTCGTTTATTTCCTTAAGAGGAAGGATGAGGTTTTCGAGATGTTCAAAGAATTTAAAACTCTTGTAGAAAACCAAACCAATAAGAAAATAAAAGTTTTGCGAAGTGACAATGGTGGTGAATATGTCAATTCTAATTTTCAGAAATTCCTGAAGAAGCATGGAATACGACATCAGACCACAGTACCAAGGTCTTCCGCGCAGAACGGTGTCGCGGAGCGCGCGAACAGAACCATCATGGACAAAGCCAGGTGTATGCTTCAGGAAGCAGGTCTGAAGAAGGAATTCTGGGCAGAAGCCGTTAACACCGCAGTCTACCTGAAGAATCGTTCTCCAACTAAGGCTGTGATGGGCAGTACACCAGAAGAGAAATGGACAGGTAAAAAGGAAAACCTTAGTCACCTACGCATTTTTGGTTGTCAAGCTTATGCTTTTCAGCACAAACGGGATAAATTGGATCCTAAGAGTAAAAAACATATTTTTGTTGGATACTGTGACGAAACAAAAGGTTACAGATTGATTGATCCGACCAACCCGAAAAATGTCATAAAAGCAAGAAACGTAATTTTTCTAGAACATGCTTTTTGGAATGACATATCATCTGATGAATGTGACAGTTCACGTTACAATCTCGTTGATTTGGCTAGCAACGATAAAACTGTCAATGATGATGCTCAAGTGCAACCGATGTTACCCACAGAGCCCGCAGAAACATCTACAGAAGACTGTCAAGATAATACTGTCATTACGGTAGATGATTCTGAGAGCAGTACTGAGACCCCAGATGACTCAGCGGATGAAACGTACATTCCAGGAGATTCGATACTGGAAGACTGCGAGAACTCTACAGAGGAATCCAGCGAGTTTGAGTCTGCGAGCGTAGCGCGCACTGCGTGCAGTGACAGCGGGGACCCTCAGACAGTTCGTGAGGCACTGAATGGCCCGGAAGCTAAGGAGTGGAAAGCCGCGATGGCGGAAGAGTATAAATCCTTCATCGATAACAAATGTTGGACTCTGACTAATCGCGATTCGAAGCAACGGCCAGTTAAGTGCAAGTGGATCTTTAAAAGGAAACTTGGCCTGAATGGGGAAATTTTAAGGTACAAAGCGCGCCTTGTTGCAAAAGGTTACACGCAGAAATACGGTATAGATTACGAAGAAACGTTCTCTCCCGTAGTACGATATTCTACTATACGTACGTTGCTCGCTTTAGCTGCGGAACATAATATGAATATAGAACATCTGGATGTGAAAACGGCATTTTTGAATGGAGATTTAAAAGAAACCGTTTTTATGGAACAGCCAGAAGGCTATAAAATAAAAGGCCAAGAAGATAAAGTTTACAAGTTAAATAAGGCCATATACGGACTGAAGCAAGCTTCGAAGTCTTGGTATGATAAGATAAATGGCGTTTTAACAAATAAAATGAAATTCAAGCGATTATCTTCTGAACCTTGTGTTTATGTCAAGTCGAGTGGAAAATCTATGATTATAATTGCGCTCTACGTTGATGATATAATGCTATTTTCTTCAGCTGATTGCCAAGATACGGCGAAAATCAAAGAGGAACTGAAGAAGGCCTTCGAAATAAAAGATTTAGGGCCAGCACATCACATTCTCGGAATGAGGCTTTGTAGACAGAATAACGAAATAACTCTAGACCAGTCGAGTTACATTAAGAATGTGCTAGAACGATTTCAAATGTCGGACTGCAAATCTGCGCGAACACCTATGGAAACAGGACTGAAGCTCGTGAAGTCAACTAAGAAGGACTGTACTTACGACTACAGAGGCCTGATAGGCTGTCTCATGTACATAGCAGTGTGTACGCGGCCGGATATTGCACATGCTGTCAGCTCACTCAGCCAGTTCAACGATGCTTACGACGAGACTCACTGGAAGGCGGCAAAGCGCGTTCTTCGCTATCTTAAAGGTACGCTTAATTATTCTTTAACTTTTCAGAAGTCAGGTTTGAATATTCTCGCGTATGCGGACGCTGATTATGCGTCGAATGAGGTCGACCGTCGATCTTATACCGGTTTCGTTTTTAAAATTGGCAATTCTACCGTCTCTTGGGAGAGTAGAAAACAGAAAACAGTGGCTCTTTCCAGCTGCGAAGCGGAGTATATGTGTCTGTCAGATGCTTGTAAAGAGGCTCTTTTTCTGCGAAAGTTTCTGTTCGAAATTTACGGGGTACAGTACAAGATAACTTTGCACAATGACAATCAGTCAGCACTGAACTTGTGCACTAATTCTATGTACCACGCCAGAACAAAACACATCGATGTCAGACATCATTTCATCAGGGAAATCGTTGAAGAAGGTACGGTTACCTTAAAGTATCTTTCCACTGACCAAATGATCGCTGACGTTTTGACGAAACCTTTGACTAAAGAAAAACACGATAAGTTCGTTTCCCATTTATTTATTGCACTAAATAAGTGAGGTCTGGGATTTTAAGTAATGTACTTGCAGAAGTATAGATTATTTTGGATCCGTGTCATATATGTTTTGAATGTTTTCTTTACTATTTATATGTGACGGATACTTTGATAATTTTATACTTTTGCTAATGTTTTTGCTGTAGATAGTTTTTATTTCTTAGGGCAGCAGATGTGTCATTGCTTTATATCCTTATTGTGTTTATTGTTGTGTGGCTATGTAAATATTTGTAGTTTATATTGGATCAAGGGCCAGTGTTGGAACATAGAGTTCTTATATGTGACCGATATAAACTAGCTGGTTAGAATAATGAAACTAATGTCAATGTTTGTTTACCTAGTCGCTCTGTCACATTAGATTATTACTTCAGTCTGCTTCAGTGCACAATATAACTCGGAACAGTTTACTGGTATTTCATTTACGGAACCTCCAACAGTAAGTACGGAATTACTAACGAGAGTGTTAGAAGCCCGACGCCGTAAGGCGGAGGGCTTTTATGACTCGAGTTAGTATTCCGCGTGATGCATACAATGTTTTTCATCACACTTGCCGACAAAAAAATAAGTTTTAAGACATAATATTATTAGATGACGTACTGATATTTGTATTACTCCCTAGGGAATTTCACTTTTCTATTACTCCCGCTACGCACGCAAGCAATGGCGCGCTTAGACAACAAGTGTGATGAAAATATATTTACACGACCTTAATGTCAAGGCAACAAAGTCGCGTAAATATATTTTTGGCACCTAAATTGTATATATATTTTTGACGTCGACTGTACATCCTGCGATTAAATTTAAGATGTATTTTGTCTTCTACCTACACTCAGTGATCTGAGATTATAGGCTAACCGGCTTATTCATAATCATAATCGCCTAAATCTAACTAGTTTTAAGTTGTTTTTATATTTTTGTATTTTTGGAGTTCACAGTGCCTTAGTGTTATAACTGTAATGCTGTGTTACTTATTTGAATAATAAAATGAAATAAACGTTGCCTAACTTAGCAAGCTGGTTAGCATTGTTTGACCCTTTCAGTCTTATATTGTTTGACCCTTTCGGTCTTATATTGTTTGACCCTTTCGGTCTTATATACAAGGTCGAAAGAGTCGAACAATACTTACCGGCTTGCTAAGTTAGGAGACGTTTATAAATAAGGGGTAAATTTTATTATTCAAATATATGATTGATATTATGTTTCTCACATGTGTTGTTGCGCGCAAGATGAATTAAAAAATATACAAGCAACCATGTCAGATGTAGAAAATCAAAACACCATTTAAAGTTACAATATGCCTTATAAAAATAGAACAAAACTTTATAGCAAACGTTTTCAACCCTTCTAATTATATTTGATTGGGATCCAAACAATGTAGTTAACAGGGTATTTTTAGCAAAATAAACTTGGTTAGGTTTGTTAGGCAGACTTTGCAAAAAAACGAGGTTGTTATAATTTGTAAAAAGTAAATAGATTCTCATTTCGGCATCCGTTTTCAAGCAAGTAACTAGGATAGGTAGTTAATTTAAAGATAGATTTTAATATTTTTATTCAAGAAAATAGGCAGTATATTCCTCTGTAAATTGCATTCAGATTTGAATGCGGAGTTTTCCTATGCAGTTTCTTAAGAGGCAGTTGGGTCGTGCTGATCTTAGAACCGATAGCCGTTCGGGCAGATGGGTTCTTTAGTGGCGCTTACTGGAAAACGCAGTGCTGGTCAAAACGATAAACTACTAAACCTAATACAACTAAAAATGAGAAAATAGACCCGACCAACACAAGGTGATGATTCTGTCTGTAGTAGGGTGGTCCTTAGTTTTGCAATTTTGTAGGAAGTTAGAACGAATAAAGGAGCTCTTTGCCCTGCCGATTGAAAACTATGGGACACCCTCTCATTTTGATAAATACACCATATTTGTTTTTTTTTTTCAATTATTACAAACAAAAATTAGGGGTTGCTACCGTAGTAATAAAAAAAGACTAATGATTTTGCCTGAAGAGCTCCTTTATTGGTTCGAACATCCTACAAAATTGCAAAACTAAGGACCACCCTAGTCTGTGGTGTTTTTAAATAGAGAGATAAGGTTTTGTAGTATCGTGCGAAGCCGGGGCGGGGGCTAGTCAGAGATAAACAATGATTTTGAACAATTGCGTTGTCTGACAATTTAACAGTTGTCGCCCGCATACGTCGCCTGATTGACGCGCCGTGGGCTCAAATCGCTATATTTACCCAATCTCGTATCTGCAACACTCTTTTGATACAAAAAACACCCGTATTTTGAGTGTCAGATGGGTAAAATTTTCGTCAATTGATTGCTATAAATCCGATGTTGAGCAGGTATAGTGACGAAATGAAAACATTACTCTGCGTTGAGATTGTATTGATTCCTGTTTCACGTTGTTTATCATGGGTGGTTCCTATTACAGCTTAATTATTGATCACGTTTCTACCATGATGAATCAGTAATTAAAAGCGAAGCCTTATTTTCTGATTGAACCCTTGTTGGTTGGCGTATAATTGGCTACGTATAGACGATTTCCTTTATAAAATAATGTATATTACTATACATATCAGTAGAAAAGGGACAAAAAATTGGATGAACATCTACTTTAAGGATAAAAAGTTTTGCACTGGATTTAGATAGTAAAAAGAGGCTTTCTATCTATTTAGTTCCATGGAAAATCGTGAAAGGGCGCAGATTTCTTTTTTGATTTGATAATCAACATTATCTACATCGTGACCGTGTAGTTAGTTTTCGATATTCGTGTTCAGGCACGGATCTTTGATTCACACAAAATTCGGAAACAAACATATCTTCACGAGATAAGGACCACGTGTGCATTATCTGTGTTAATTCTGGGCTTCATTTTCACCTCGGACGTTGGTGAAAGTGTGTTTTTTTTGGTTGATGATCTAATATTTATACTTTTTTTTACTATGATAGTGATACTGATCATAAAAGGACCGCGAAAAATTGGGTACTTTTATAATCTCTTCAAAGTAAACCTTTCAATTTAAGCAGGCAATTTGAAAACTATCAAGTTCCAGGTAGCTACAATAATGCATAGCTCTACAGAACTGCAAATCCAATTTCCATTCAGGGTGCAGGGAATCGAATTCAGACGGCGATTGCGGCCAGGTAGGACCGAGTTAAATCGGATTTTCACTTCGCCTACATTCTTCCTTTCGCGATAAATTATAAAATCTTACCTTAGATAGACTTGTCCCTCCATTCCCAATAATTGGCCTTATTTTATCCAATTTAACTTTTGATGAAGGTTCAATGACCGGGATTGTTTCATTGTAAGAATATGATTAGGAATTTCGACTATCGTAAAACCACCTAACTAACTCTACGAACAGATAAAACAAGCACGCCACACTAAATTGCCTTTCGAAAACGGTCCTGAATTCTGGTTGACAAATGTCATCCCCTCCTCAATAAATCACGGTAATGAATTTCAATATCAACCCATAAAATTTTAAATCAAAGTTGTCGTTCAGTATTTTCTATAAGCTTTGTCAAAGATGTTGCGCCGACATATTTTTAATCGGTGTTAAGAAAAGGGCCATGTCCTTCCCATCTTGGCACAATTGAACAATTGTTTTTGGGGGCATTTTTGAGCTGGCGTTAGATGTCCATGTTATATGGTCGCAGATCTAACTATAGTCCAATCGATCTCAACAATGGTCCAAAACTTAATCAAATATCTTCCATTAGGTTTAGTGTTATATTATTTATGCTATTCATAGGTAAAAACTCCTAATTTTTATTTAAAAAAACTTGGACAAAGTCAAAAGGAATATCGGGACTGATGTTTATTTAGAAGTTGAAATTGTGGACCATAGTTGCAGAATTGGACCATAATTAGGTTTTAAATTATCTGTGACTTCGTCTGCGTAGAATTCGGTTAATGCTATCCCGGAGAGCTATCGAATTTCTCGAAATAAAAACTATCCTATGTCTTTTCCCAGGACTTACAACTAAATTTCTCCACACGGCAAATGTTTAGTAGATTAAGCTTAAAAGCGTAGCAGAGGTACGTACAGAGAATGTTGGAAAATTTCGCTTTTATATTGTTCGTAGCTATGGATTGTCATTCCCTTCAAATCCCATCACATCATCAGCCTCTCATCAGTTCACTGTTGGACGTAGGCCTCTCCTATTAATTATACTTATGGTTGCATTAGGAGGTAAATGCCCATGTCCAGGCAAGTGAGTTCGAGATTGCAGAAGTGTGGCACTGTGATGATCGTGCTGGTCATCATGAATCTTCTATAAACGAATATTCATTGACATTACAGTCGTTTACAACATTACAACACCTACGGGGATATTTGGGGTGGTGATGGTGACAAATGTATTCTTACTACCGTCACCAGTGGTGGTTGTATCTAAAGTGCGCCGCACTACCATAAAATTTAATACAATACGTTTAAGGCAGCCGCTGCGGCTGAAAATTCCGAATTTTTAAAACGTAATAAATATAAGGGCCTCGGCAAAGAGTCCGATTTTGTACCGTTTGGCGTAGAAACTTTAGGTTCTTGGGGCCCCAGCGCACGCAAATTGTTTGCTGAGATCGCGAAACGTCTGGTTGATGTAACTAAAGACCGAAGAGCTGGCGACTTCCTCGCACAACGCATCAGTATTGCGATACAGCGAGGAAATGCCGCCAGCATCCTCGGTACAATGCCACAAGGGCCAATCTTAGATATAGGTTAGGTTAAGTAGATTAGTTAGATTTGATCTATGTACATAAATTATAGTTTTGAAAATAAATAGATAAAAAAAATACAATACCATAATCATGAATATCAATATAAACATTTTCAAATACCGCACGACATTCCTACATTCTCTTCAAAAATCTACTTCGAACTTTTTTAATTTTCATCTTAGCGTACTTATACATTCTAAACTGTAGAGTAAATCCGAGGATAATAATATTTTATGAAGTCAAAAGCTGTATATGCGACTGCGTGTGTGAATGTGGACAACATTACAATAATATATCGTACATACTAAGTGCAGCACCGATTATCGAAGTCAGCAGCCGCCACTGGCCGTCACTACACGACATTAATTCATGCACGGTCCAAATAAAAAAATGAAAAATGTGTGATGTTAATTTCTTTACTAATTACGTCAACCCGTTTGAGGCGTATCTAATATTTGCCTTTAAAATATTACAACGCGTCATAAGATTTGAAGAAGAAACACCTATATATATTATGCAACGCTTCCTTTGCCCTAGGGTTGTAGTCCACGGAAACGGGACTCTTTAATAAGCTTCAAAGAACTTTTTCTTTTAAAAGGCCGTTCGTTAAAATGTATCCGACTTTCTTTGTGGGAAGAAAAGGGAATCCTAAAAAAAGTCTTGCCCATTCACAACGGTTGGTTTACTCCCTCGAGCTAAAAAGTTACTGTACACGTCCAGAGGAATCGGACACGGGAAAATGGCAAAATTAAATTTCCACTTTTTTAACAGATCCTTTCGTTCTATGTTTATGTTTAATTAATGATCAGCAATTTTAAGCGTCTTAAGGAAAGTTATTTTTTTGCTAAAACTCTTAACTTTTAAAAATGCTTTAGCTTTTTAAAGAAAAAAATATCGTCTAAGATAAAAACCTGTTATTGGGCTATTTTCGAATATTCAAATTATTGTGTAGGGTAAGTTGTGGATCAATGACACAACTAAATTTCAAACCATTGTATCTCTGGTGTTTTTGAAGTTACGAGTGACATATTGTGTTCGAAGATAAACAATTTAGTTGGCTATCGAATCGCATTCTTGGTTTCTACTTATTTTCAATAGTATATGTCTTATGCAACTTTAAACAAAAAATTAGATTTGTTTCATTGCGTCCTCGTGCAGGTATTCAATGAAACACCCGAATTTTTACATTGAAACAGATGTAATAAGTCCAGTGAACCATGAAACAGACTTAACCAACATTGGAACAGTGTTATATGTAACATATATATAAGAACGCTTGCAATGAATACAAAATAAAGGAAAGTTAATAATAACGGTAGGCTGGAGTAGGTTTAGTTTAGTAGGGTTCCAATTTGTTAAATGATTAATAATACCACTGAAAGATATATGAATCCGAAAGACTGTTTCATTGTATACAACCCAAGTTTCATTGTAAATTAAGAATGCTGTCGATAACTGCGACATATTGCAAAAACATGTTGTTTTATGTGTCCTTGTAGTATGACTGTTACCCAGGCGAACGCGGGAGGGTCTTGGGCATCTCCACGATAGATATCATACATTTTGTGACAACATAAATATTATGTTGTTTTATTGTGTACGTATGTTTAATTGTTAAACATATTACTTAAACTATTGCCATCAATGAAACATTCAACTTTTTAAACTGTCCTATCTCAGCCAATTCAAAAGTAAAAATCGTAAATTTTGCCATAAAATAGACTAATAGTCATCATTCTTTATGACGTGTAAAAAAGTGGCTCTAGTTCTGAAAATTGCGTATATCGTCGGGTTAAAGGCAGAACCAACTATTTCCTTGAAGTTGGTTTTGACAAATCGTATTTTATGCCAATGACATAAAACACTATTTGCTAAAACAAGTTTTACCGAAATAGTTGGTTCTGCCTTTAAAACGGCGATATATTCTTAAAATGTTTTTGAAAAAAGTGTATTGTTTCAATGTGTACTAATAAATAGTGTTCAGTGAAACACCGTGAGCTGTTTCATTGTAAACAAAAAATATTACGGGTAACCAACATTGAAACAGAGTTACATGAACAGTAGCCAAATAGATTATTATTATATTATGTGGTTGTTCTTAGTAAAACGTACTGATTCTTGGGAAGATTAATTTATTAACGAATCTTTCTGACATTGGCACATTCAGCAACCGAAAAATGTTATGTTTAAATGAAAACAATCACATATTAATAGGTACATTATGTAGGAACAAAATGTTTTAAAAGATAAAAAATATGTTTTATTACCACTATTACTACGCATATAATTTTACAAAATATTTAATATTTAATTTTATAATATATATTTATATAATATAAATATACCAGTCAACAAAAAATATTAAAAATGTACTACTTTGACTCTCTTGTACCACCTGGGTTTAGCCACATAACCAGGTATTCATCAGCAGGAGTTAAAGTGATCATTTTATTGTACTCGTACATATAAAATTTGTCACTCTAGCAACTGGTCAGTGTTTAACCCTAGGTTATACAAGTGGGCCTTAATAGGTTGATAATAAGGTGCTAAACATGAAACACGTTTAAATGAACAGTCTCATAGAATAGTAACCTTTTGCAATTTCATATTCGGTGTACAATAAAACTATACAGTACACAACGAAACATGAACCTGTTTCATTGTACATTACATAAAAATTTTTCATTGTGAGACACCAGGGTATTATTTTAAACTAAATAAAAAAACGAGGCCAAAACTTGAACTAAATTTAAAAGTATTTAGTTTAAGATAAACTTGAATATATATGCAATACAACAAAAATATAAATACTACCAAACTATTCTCTGATTTCTTGCAAAAAATTACGAAACATAAATAAAAATTGTTACTTTTCCTGGTTCAATTCGCTTTGAAGCATGTAGCGACGTGCTCCTTCTGCAATCGTCGCTCGCACCCTGGGTGGGGAGTTGCGGAGGGTCCCTAAGCTCGTCCTTGTTTGATAGACGAGGCTAGCCGTTAAGGTGAGGTTTCCGAGATATCGCAAAGTTTCATTGTGTCCGTTTGTGTCAATGTTCCACAACTAACCCTACTACTATTCAAATTATTGTTACTAAAGTTTTCCTCCAACAAACTGCTAACTATACAGTGTGTTACCATGTCCCGAGCTTTTACGAAAATGGGTAATAATAGGCATTACTAGCAATCGCTTTCAAGTATCAACTTTTGACAAATTGGTATTTAAATTGATCACACGATTAAATTTATTTGTTTACTGTTAATTACTGCTTAATTGTCAAACGTTGCGAGTGGTTGCAATCTGTCATTGTCAAGTGCAAATTAACGATTCATTTTGAAGTAAGTACATTGCTTCTCAATGATTTTTTCTTAGAAATTAGAATTTTGAATCAAATAATGCTCACGGTTTGGCTAAAAATCTGCATCGCATTCCCCGGTTTCAATAAAAGCCAGTATCAGGTAACACACAGTTGAAGGTAAATGCTGTCAGAATGTAGGTATGGATCAGTTAAACTTTCGTTATGAATTGCTCATTATTAACTTTGATTGTACTTAGGCTGATTATTCTCATTAAAACCCTTATTTAGATTTTAAATTTTAGATGTCATAATAATGATATGATGTATACAACCAAATATTAGGGTGCGGCTCCACTGACGCGGAGCTCTGTAAAATTGATCAACTACATTCTTCAAATTCGAATTCGAAACACTGTGATGCGGTCTCATTGGTCGAACTCGTCGGTCTCTCGGAACTCATTGGTCGGTCGAAGTAATTTAGTTTAAAATGTACAGGGTGTAATCGATAAGTGTTTACAGGACATAATTCCGTAAATATGAGAGATATCAGAAAACTTTTAACTGATATCGAAAGTACGTTACTCAACAAGTAAAATTACATTAATAACTTTTTCTAAATAGATGAAGTAATATTAAAAATACTAACTTAAAACGCTCCCATACATTTAGTATGACGACTTACAGCCAAAGAATGTCGGGTGTCGTAAGAGATAAAACTGTTAGAGATTCGTTATTTGTACGAATACATTGTAATAAAATATTAATACTACCGTTTATGAAATAATTAATCTAACATTTATTCTTAAATAAAAAAATATTTGTATTACACTAGTCTTTGAATGAACGGTTACGTACTAAATGTATTGGAGGGTTTGAATTTAATATTTGAGATATTTATGATTTTATTTCAAATAAGTTATTAGTGTAATTTTACTCGTTGGGTAATGCACTTTCGATATCAGTTATTTTTTTTCCGATATCTCTCATATTTACGGAATTATGGCCTGTAAACACTTATCGATGACACTCTCATGCCATGAACAGAAAGACTTGCTCAGATATTTATGACCATCCTGACCCCTCCGATATATCTGATAGTGACTACTACATAACGATGTAAACATTTACCAATTAGTGATTTCGGCTCTTAGAAATGTGATCTGCTTTCATTAATATAGGCGAGTACTTACGTCTCATTAACCCATTCATTGCCGACGCCTCATATTTTTAATCATCACGCAGTGCCGCCGCCTTCTACGCGACGACGCGAATTCGCGTCCACGGCATCACGTTAACATTTCAACGGACGCGAATTCGCGTCCGCGGCATTAGGTTATATATCACACTTGAAGGACGCGAATTCGCGTCTGCGGCATTAGGTTATTTCACACTTGAAGGACGCTAATTCGCGTTTTCGGCATCGTAAGTGATGTTTTTGCGTCTAAAAACAGTTTTTGTCGAAAACGTATTCAGTATAGACGTGACAGCCGTAGACTGAGCCGCATATATGTTTTTTTTATTGTATAGTTAGATTATAATAAAGAAAGTGTTAAAAGCAAGTGTTTAGATAATGGACAAAAATGGTAAGTATTTTTATATTCTTTTGTGAAGTAGTTATCAGTTCAGTGATTAATAGGGTCATTTTATATTGTTTTCTTTTTCCAATTTCAGAAATCGCATGTGTATTTTATACAGAATCGCGAGCACGTTCGATCCCAATAATGACAAAAAAAGTGTCTCATAATTTTCATACATTTATTGCTACTTCCACTGAGTTACGGACGTGAAAGTCTATGGAAAAATCGTAACTAAGTGGAAAAAAGATGAGAGGACTTTTTTTCTTATTGGGATCGAACGTGCTCGCAATTCTGTATAAAATTCTCATTCAAGTTTTCGAAATTGAAAAATAAAGTAACATCGAAAAAACATCTAAAATGACCCAATAATAGATAGAGATAGGTAATAGGTAAATATATTGTTAGTAATTATACACTTATTTTATTAGACTAATAAAATGACATGTTTTTGTAAATTAGTATCAATATTTAAAAAAAAACAGTGGTTCGCAACCTTTTGTTTATATATATATAGTTATCATTTTATAATACGTGCATATATTATTAGGATTCCGTAGCCAAATGGCAAAATACGGAACCCTTATAAATTCGTCATGTCTGTCTGTCTGTCCGTCTGTATGTCACATCCTTTTTATTCCTAAACTGTAAGGTCCATACTGTTGAAATTTGGTAAGTAGGTGTATTCTGTGAACCGCATTAAGATTTTCATACAAAAATGTAAAAAAAAACAATAAATTTTTGGAATTCCCCATACATAGAACTACACTTCCAAACACATGTTTTTACTTGTTTCTATTATACATTCTAATATTTAATATTTTGCTGGTTTTAGATAATGAAGATGTTCCTAAAGTATTAGACATGGGCAACATGACGGTCGTTTTAAAAAAAAAAACAAATTGGATATTGCGAATGACACCTTTCCCAAGTGATGATGAAGACATCCCTCAAGAGAAGGATACGACAACACCACACGCAATTAATGAAGAGGCAAGTCAACGTATGAGTTCTTGTTCATGTAGGCGAAATGTGATTGCAGTGGCTATAAGAAAGCGTTTGGAAAACATTCCTGAAGAGTACTTACTGGATTGTTTCAAAGAAATAGAAGAGGTTTTGAATAAATATGAACGAGAGTGAAGAATTAAAACTACATATTGATTTTTAATGTAATAGTCCTGTTATATTAAAATTAGTTATGTAAACAATTTAGTGTAATATTTAACAGATAGATAAAAATTTGCATATAGCATAGCCATAATTGTAATCAGTCTTGTACTTACTTACATATTTTAATTGCACATACCTTAATTGTAATCAATCTTGTACTTACTTATTTTAAAATCATGTGACAATAATGAGCGTTATAACATTTATATTATTACATACTGGACAAGCTTTATCTAAGTTGTCAGTACCGGTGATACGCCCGGAAGCACCCTAAGCATAGTCCAGGAAATCCGATGCAGTCAGGACATCCGAATGATGTATCAACTCTTCTGTTGTTTTTTGCACATTGTCGGCTCTTTTTCCTCTTTGAATATCCTTTATTATTGGGTGGTAAATTTTGTGGTAGGTGTATCCGACCACTGCCCAATGGTCTTAATACGGGTTCTGGTGGCGGAGGCAATAGGGTTTCCACAATCTTTATTCTAAAATCATACAGCGTTCGTATATCGTCGTTACATGTCTTATATAATTGGAATGCATTAATCATCGCAATTTGAATAATGTGGATTATAACTTTTTTATACCATTTTATAGATTTATGCTCACTGGCGTAATACGACAATAACTGATCGTGTTTGTCAACATTTCGCATAAACTTGTTGTATTCTACTATGGCTCTTGGTTTGTAAACGACGTTTTGTGTTCTAGGATTTCGAATTGGGATAAGGTCGCTATTATGCTCACTTGAAATATACAAAACGTCTCTTTTGTCGACCCACTTACAGACACATATATTTTTACAATCATGTAATATGATACATTCTCCTTTTTTTAGTTTTGTTTTAAGAATTTTTGGATTTCCTTTTCTGTTGACCCTTAACGTACCGGTGCAAAATGTTTTCTTTAAGAGTAGTTCTCGCGTTAGGGCAATACTGCTGTAGTAATTATTAATATATAGCGAATGTCCTAAATTTTCCAAATCTTTCATTAAGAACTTTACAACTTTGTGGGAATGCCCACGTCCACCGACAAGAGTATCCCTTGCACCAGCGTACATGTGTAGTTTCCAACAAACTCCTCGTGTGTCTGCTAGAGTGTAAAACTTCACTCCATATTGATGTCGCTTCGATTTCATATATTGACGAAACGATAGTCTTCCTCGAAATAACATTATTGACTCGTCTACTGCTATTTCTCTTGTAGGATGGTAAATGTTCTTCATAACGTCGTTAAATGTATCTAGCAGCGTTTTTATTTTATGAATGCTTTGCATGCCGGCCTCCCGTTGAACGTTTAACGCTTGCATTATAAGCAGAAATTTATTGCGACTCATGTACCTTGAAATTACTGAATTTAGAAATAAATAATGAGTCTTCCAGTAATCCACCATTCTGTTTAACTTGATTGTCCCCATGTGAATTAGGATACCAAGAAACGTCTTAAACGTATTTACCTCAATCGGTACCCACTCCTTAATGCGACTGTGAGGTCGTAGTCGTGTTTGTAGTAAGTCATTCGCATATCTATTGGAGCACGTGATAATTAAATCCGTGATGCTGGGCATTAAAATAAGGAATAAAAAGTCAATAGGACTTTTTCCTGCCATATCAAATTTCAAGCCAGGAACGGCAGTAAAGCGAATGTCATTTTGAACCGGTGGATTACCATTCAACCAGTCTTCAACTGTCTCCGTCGACTCTGCATGGTAATCTGTGACATCGTCAATATCGTCATCCATAGATAAATAATCCACCAGCATGGGATTCGTTTCCGTTGTGTCAGCACCAGCGTCTTCATCTTCAACTTCCAATTGATGGTCGATATTTTCACTGAGAAGGCCGTACAGTTCATTTAATGATAGCGATTCTTGTATACCAGAATCCTCCTCCATCACGTCTTCAGGCTCCTGCCATGAAGATAAAGTAGCGAGGATATCGTCAAGAGGGTCTCGTGAAGTCGACGGTCTTTGTTCCATTTTAAACTATAACAAGAAAATAAAATTTAACGAATTGTCGTGTATGTGTCGTATCTACTCATTAAATACTATCTAAAACTAAAACTATACGGGGTGGTCCAAACCTTGACGTCAAAAAATTTTTTTTAGTTTCCTCACGTCGTAAGCTATCAGAATATACCCCGTGTATGTTAGCCGATTTTTTGTAGTTTTCGAGTTATGAATTTTTGAAATATTTTTTTTGAGAAATTCTGGAATGAAGAAATTTATTAATAAAAAAAACTATTGGGCTTTTTAACTAGTTTCTTTTTGTAAAAGTATAACTACAAATAAAGCATTTACTGACAAAAAAATTAGCGTCCTCACTTTGATACAAGTAGGATAAAAAATACCAAATTCAAAATTTTACGTTAAAAACGCATCAAAATAGCATTAATGTACGTAAATAAAAATAATAAATCGTATCACAAGGATTTTTCGTAATCTAAAGACTGCCCTAGATCTTATTTCTTATTTATATATCCTGATATTTAGCCAGTGCCGGATTTACCAGTAGGCCAAGTAGGCCATGGCCTAGAGCGGCAGATTTTAGGGGCGGCAGATTTGGCGGCAAAAAAAAATTTTTTTCAAAGAGTCAAACTTGAATTGGCAGATTTTATAAACGGCAGATCAGAAGCGAACTATCTTAAACTTCTGCCGTGGCGGCAAAATTATACAGGGAGGAAGGGAACGACCGAGTCTACCAACCATTACTATGAACTAACCTCGAAAAACCTGCGCCGCTCGAAGGTGTTGATACATTTTCTCACCAGTCTACCTGCGACCACGGGTATAACGTCATGCCCGAAACGTCAGGATAAAAATAAACGTAACTTTACGCGATTAAGACCCGAATCAATATTACAATAAAACCACAAGTCAATATCATTTGGCT
>JALPQI010013847.1:0-36163 GCA_025490895.1 Thaumatotibia leucotreta | reverse complement strand
TCCGCATATTTTACGTCATTTTTGAACTTCGACTGCGTCAGACTGGTGTCATGCGTGTTCTGTAGAAACTGAGACAGTGCGTGGTGTGCTCGCTAGTGATTCGTTTTCTGGAAGTTTACACAGTGCAAGTAGCGTATCGTAATTATCTTTGTTAAAATCTATACTTGGAATTGTTAAATTAAGGTATGTTTTATAATTTTCATGATTTCAAAGTAGTAATTTTTGACATCGGGTCGATACTCCGAACTTCATTTGTAGCAGTTTTGGGCTATTTTTCATTTCCACGGTAGGCGCTTAATCAATATTCTGATCTCGTTAAAGGAACGCAATTTTTTTTCATTATATTACTACTATAATCTCATATTATTAAAACATCATAGAAACGAAACCTGAGCATGCGATATGACAATAGGCTGAAGAGAAAGGAAATGTGGTTTCTAGAATAGTTTTCTTTCCTGCAATTAATGCAATTTTATTCGAAGTTCTACATTATTG
Organism: Thaumatotibia leucotreta; assembly: GCA_025490895.1. NCBI lineage: Eukaryota > Metazoa > Arthropoda > Insecta > Lepidoptera > Tortricidae > Thaumatotibia > Thaumatotibia leucotreta. Next base: position 35,668 of record JALPQI010013847.1, on the reverse strand, counting down.
AATATTACATGCTATCTACGAGAAATTAAAAAATAAGAGATTACTGATTAGTATGACTCCAACCATGACTCTTGTTTCCTTAGAATTGTTGTGTTGTTCATATCATCCACGGGTTAAATATTAATATTTTAGAATCATAATTATGAAATTGCTCATTGGTTGCTACTCACTTTGAAGGCTACCCATGATATTCCATATCAGTTATGTCACTGCTGTTGGTATCTACTTGTTTTCTTTGACTTTTGTGTAACCCACCCCACTAGTAAAGTAGTGTAGTGTGTAGTGTAATCTTGAGTGTGTAATAAGGTGAATTTTTGATGCAACTACAATGTAACATTTTAAGTTTATAAGGAGCACAACTGTTGGCTGTAAATAAAGTTAAATTTAGTTGAAGTAGTAATCATTATTTGAATTCTTCATTTATTGTTTTGTAAATTTTTAAATAATTATAATGGCAGTAGTTTGGGGTTATTTTTAACAGTTTACTTAAATATTTTTTGTTCTATGCCATGTTTCAAATGTATAACTAGATATAAACATTATTACAGATTAAAAAATGGTTAAGGAAACAACATTTTATGACATTCTTGGAGTGAAGCCCAATTGTACAACAGATGAGCTTAAGAAAGCATATAGAAAATTGGCACTGAAATACCACCCGGACAAGAATCCCAATGAAGGGGAAAGGTTCAAACAGATCTCCCAGGCCTATGAGGTTCTGTCTAATCCCGACAAGAGAAGAATTTATGATCAAGGTTTGTACCAACTATTTTTTTTGTGTGGCTTGGTATTGGCAATACTTTGGTTTAACATGTTCACTGTGGTATTATGCCTTTTGACCTCTTACGAAGTATGGTTAATTATGACTTTATCTAATTGCAGCGGCAAAGGTGTTAATGTATTATTTTTCACCTTAGGCTTAGAAGAATTAGCCTACAATATTTTTTGATTACTGGAGGGTAATTTGAACCATAGATCTTGTTAAAAAGCCTTGTAAAAATATTTTAAATTTATTCATGTAATTATCACAACACCAAGATAATACTAGAATGGATGATTTTGCTGTGTTCACTAATAAACAGATTTGCATCAACATATGTAATTAAAAACAAGACAATTTTGTTACTCATGTTCTTTAGAGTGACTACTATTTCACAGTATTCTTAAATGCCCTATATTTAGAGAAAATAAAAATATAACTGCATTACAAACAGAATAGCTTAGAACCAAATCAATTACCCTCTGAAATTGTGAACTCTACCAATGTTAATCAGATTATCAGTTCAAGACCAATGTCAGTGATCACAAAAATCTTAATCCTTTGCCAATGACACACAAACATAACCCTACTCCTATGCCACTAAGGTGAATCAAGTTCTTACTCCGATGTCAGTGATATAAAAATACATTTTTTTTGACACAACTTTTGTAGAGTTTTTCCCAATTCCCACCAGTTATCATCATTGTCACCAGCAGTAACAACAATAAAAATTGCCAGATGCTACCACTAAACCAACTGATGGTGATGGTACCTAGTACAGTCAAGGGCATACATATGTATACACTTTTATCTTGTTGTAAAAATAATAAGGCGCAAAAGTGTATACATATTTTTGCCCTTGACTGTACTTTAGTTATAACAGGTCTGTTGTGTCACTGGCCTATGCCTACATTCTTTCAGGTCACACAAATACGTCACTGGTATAGGAGTTCTATCAGATAATTTCGATAGGCATAGTAGGTATTAGAACTTAGTGGAACTCTACCAGGGTGAATGTGTTACACAAACTATTTAACAACTGAAATTGTGCAAAGTAAAGATTACATCGTCAGTTGACAACCAAAACTCACTAAGTAACAAATACCTACTTGATATAGAGATTGTATCTCAGTTCTGATTCAATACTGACATAAGAGGTTGCTAAGAGTAGTGACAGTTTTTATAGTAAGTTTTGGTTGTCAGCTGACGATATACATATAGGAACAGGCATTAGCAGCCTGTTTAACCGTTTCAGTGCGGATGACACGCCAGGCGTGTCATGAATGTTTTTAACGAATGGCGTATGACAGGATAGGCGTGTCATCATATCCTATGGCATTAGGCACGCTTGGCGTAACATGAAAAAAATGTTCGCCGCCATAGATAAAAGTTTTTGAAAATGGAACACGCAACGAATCGGTTAAAACGGAATAATAACTATAGGTGGTGAACAAGCTCTTAAGGAGGGCGGAGGTGGTGGCGGCGGCGGTTTCTCCTCACCAATGGACCTCTTCGACATGTTCTTCGGAGGGGGCTTCAGCGGCGGCCGCCGGCGCGGGCGCGAGCGCAAGGGCAAAGATGTCATTCATCAGCTCTCGGTGACTCTGGAAGAGCTGTACAGGGGTGCTGTCAGAAAGCTGGCTCTGCAGAAGAATGTTATCTGCGAGAAATGCGAGGGTCGTGGTGGAAAGAAAGTAAGAGCAATTGTGCTGTAATCTGTCTTAATCAGTATTGTTTTTTTTTTTTAATGTTGCTTTGAATTTAATGTGATAATGAAAATCTTGCTAATGTCAAACTTTACAAAAAGATGGTCTCCTAATGGAATTCAATTGCTTAAAAAAACACATACTGGAAATATTATCCTATGAATCATATTTTAGTTATCTTATCTCATCAGTCTCATCATGATCATAAAATTCGATTGTAATTTTATTGCAAAAAAATTTGTCTGTCACATTTACAAATTATATGCATACGCTTTGGAACTTATTACTAGAGCAGAAAGGTTAAAAATATGAATACAGGGTCGCGTTTTATAAAGTTACAATTTACAATTTCGCTGTTTGCCTCTCTTTCTAGCCAATATGTACGTGCATTAGAGAGGCAAACAGCGAAATTGTAAATTGTAACTTTATAAAACGTGACCCAGGTGTCTACATATTTATGTAGGCAAGCCTACATACAATTTTAAGGTTGGTAGTGGTACATGTCAATTTGGTTGTTTTTTTATAAATTTTTCAACAATTTTAATGTGACTACATAATCAGCCGCTAGCAATAGAAAAATATCTTTAAGCATAAATATTATATGTCATATACCAAAGAAAACCGGCCAAGTGCGAGTCGGACTCGCGCGCGAAGGGTTCCGTACCATTATCAATTTGTTATTAAAAAAATACAGTTAACTCAACGTACCTCAAAAACTATAGGAAATATTTTTATCAAACTAAAAATCGTTGATAGAGTTTATTAATGTGCATAACATATATTTTTTTTAGAATTTTATATAGCGTAGTTTAAAAAACAGAGGGGGAGGGGACACATTTTTCAGACTTTGAGAGCTGATATCTCGAAAACGATTTGCTTAACCCTTTACCGCATGGATTTTTTTATATGTTTGAAAAAAATATATGTAATTACAAATGAGAAATATAGGCTTAGAAAAATAATGAAAAAAACATATAAATGTTTTTAATCATTTTATTTTAGAAAAACAATTGCGGGCAAATTTGGAACAATATGCAATTTTGGCTAGAATCATATACTAGACAAATTTGGAACAATATGAGGTCATGACCAGTATTGCCCAAAACGTAAAAAAAAACTTCATATTCTAACAACAATATTTATACTGCCGCGACGTGTAGGTGTAAATACTCTAGTATCCTCGGCCATCAAAACTTCTGCCAAATAGTCCAGTAAAGGCATATATGTATTTTCTCCTCTCTGTGACATGCTGCGCGTCCACAACAACCAGCTATTGCCGCAACTTAGGTCTACTAAGTGGAAAAACAGCCTGTGGTGCCACTTTTTGCTCCTTACTTTTATTCTGTAAAATCCCAACATCGCGTCTAGAAGACCTACACCTCCCATGCATACAGTTCCAAATATGAAGATTAGTATTCTTTGACTAGACTGCATGTTGTGCCACATTTGTCTTAGTTCGAAAAGCCGTGAATGCATTATGTTCCGAATATGGGACAAAATTTAATTTAACAAATTAATGTAATGTAAACATAATTACTTATGTCGACTGTCGTAAAAATGTTGGGGATTCATGTCACTGTATACTAACAACTATAGATTCACCAAAACTTTGATTTAAGTTTAATAAAACTGCGTCCAAAAAACGGCTGCCTTACTCTGTTCACAGAATCTCTCCAACTGACTTTCTACAATCATTTTTTGTAACATTGCGAAAGATTCAATGTTTAATAACTACCCTAATGGGTAATTTATATATCTAGCTAGTATTTAAATGTAAAGTTGATACACAGATAATGTGTTAAAATAGTGTAGTAGTTGAAAATATCGAGCGTGCCAAATTTGTCACGGTATGCGGTAAAGGGTTAAATAAAAATTAGATTTATAAACCTTCATATCATTTTCAAAGACCTTTCTATTAATACCCCACACGCTTATATACAACTAAAAAAAAAATTCTATCCCTCAGTTACATGTATGGAGGGCCCCCACCCCAATGGTTTTTTTTACAATTTAGTATCATAATCTTGTAGCGGTTTATACAACACATATTTTTACCAAATTTCGTTACTGTAGCATTTATAGTTTCCGAGTAAATCGGCTGTGACAGACGGACAGACGGACAGACGGACATGACGAATCTATAAGGGTTCCGTTTTTGCCATTTTGGCTACGGGACCCTAAAAAACGACCAAGATCACCTACTGTCCGAAAAAAAAAGTACAAATCAAAATATTTAGTTAATAAATAATTTGAAATAGAACAATATAATACAAATCAAAATATTTAGTTAATAAATAATTTGATTTGTGTTTTCGCAATACGTTCTATCTTTAATTAATTCCCGCCAAGTTTCTTACCGGATCTTCTTGGGTCAGCGGTGTAGGGTTCGAACCGGAAGTAGTTTCAATACCTAGACGATTCAAAAGAGTTTGTTGCTATTCCAATTTGAATAAAGAATTATTTGACTTTGACAAGCATTTATCTTCCTCAGGGTGCAGTACAAACATGCCCCACATGCCGTGGCACCGGCATGCAGATCCAGATCCAGCAGCTTGCCCCCGGCATGATCCAACAGATCCAGACGGTGTGCAGCGAGTGCCGCGGTCAGCGCGAGATCATCGACCCTAAGGACCGCTGCAAACTCTGCCAGGTGAATACTACAAGATCATACATGTTCGGCCCAAGTGACACATGTCTGTGATAAAAAAATCGCCTATGCCAATGATGAGCATTCCATGAAAACATGTCGTAAGCGACACTGTATTTTCAATACTTTTAAAAAATTAAATTAGTAAGGTAAGTTACGGCATAATAATAACTAGGCTTGGGACTTTTGGATGCTCGCTATGGTTCTGGCATCCGTGGAGTCGCCATTATGTTAACATTTTTTTCGAAGTCAAAGTCAAAGTAGGTACACAATAATTTGTATGTAGGTATGTAATGACAATAAAACATTATACCGCTAGTGAACAAAATAAAGAAAAAAACCTTTTAATAACAATTACAAAAATGACTCTTGAATCTAATATTAGTCGATACTTAAAAATTGCCGATGAGCTACTGGCTTTAGTAATTAGTGCGTCATAATCATCATTTATTACTATTTCGTATTCATTAAAATGGTAGTTGGAATGGATCATTTTTTTATATTTTTCGGGGTTAAACGGGTTCTGGACTTATCAAATACTTTTTTGTGAGTTGAAAAAGACCTCTCTACGTCCACTGATGTTAAAGTTGTATTTTGTCTTCACTTATTGCTAGTTCATTTTAAGGCTCCATCCATTGTAACAACCAGCTATATTCACCACAGTTATTTTGATGGAATACACTTTTAATACGTTTAACAATAAACACTTTTCTCACACACACCGACTTAAAAATGAACGTCACATAAAGAGCAAAATGTACAAGACTTCTTCGTTATACAGTGTGTGGTCTTTAACACGGGAGAAAAATGAAATGAGTGACTCCTTAGACTATCAGCAATAATCCTGTAAAGGTCCCGGTGTTTCAAAGTGGTTAAGTTCGGAGATATTGTCATTCAAAGCTATGAACCTTTAGTAGTGGATCTTGGCATCACGATGTCGTAGCTTGTCAGTCGCAAGACATCTTGATAGTATACCAGGTAGGAAGTCATAACAATAATTTTGTTTGCATTTTTACACTAATTTGATACGGTTTTAAAAAAAATTGTACATTCTTCAATGATTCAAAAATGATAAGTTATTGATAACTTTTAATTCAAGTAAATGAACCCATAATAATGAAAAATACATGAACAAAAAATTAAAAAAAAATTTTTTTTTTAATTACAATATGTGGAAATGATTGTTGATCAGCTTATTAATGCACCGTTCAAATTTTCACCCCGGTTGTAGGCCACACACTGTATTTTAATTCGTAGTACGGCTCTAACCAGGTTTTAATCTCGCAAGTCGTAAAATTATGCATTTTAAAATGTTATTACAAATTGCGTTAACGATCTTATATCTGAACTGACAACTTATTACTCAAGTGTTTATTTTTATTTGAAATAGATGTCAGTAGTCTGTCAAACAATACACAAGTATCAAAGAGGATGGATAGTAAAGTAAATCATAGGTACGTATCAGTGGCGGCGCGTGAAAATTTTCGAAGGGCAACTCGGAGCAAAAAAAACCTGCCTTATTCAATAGTAGGTTTATAGAAGTGTATACCTATTTGTTGTATCCTTGGGTGAAACCCCCTTGCAGTTAGTGCATACCACATTTGCCATACTTATCATATAGCGGACTGTGAAATTGCTTAAAAATCCAAACCTTTCGCCTTAACCTCAACAAGTTATTGAATCCTAACAAAATAAGTATATACCTACTAAGCTGGCGCCGTAGTATTGTCAACAAATAGTTGAACACACAGTATCACAGCACAACCAATACGTATACCTACACAGCTCACCAGTCTCACAAGCAATTTCACGACCTAGTTTATTTAATTTACTCATCTAAACTTAAAAACCCAACAACTTAAACAGCAAACGTAAACATCGGAAATGCAATCGAGTGTTGCTACGATAATTATTATTGTCAAGGCGCACTTATCCGACTCTTTAATTTTATGAAATTAATTCATTTCAAGATCATGATAATACTAAGTTGTACTTGTAAGTGGTTTTGTAATAAAATATATCCTTTATTTTTAAATATCTTACATTAATAACACCAAGATTTGTCAATCATTTTATTTGCACATTGATTCAATGCAGGTTTTACAATGGCAATACTAAAATCGGGCGCGTAACTTGTTCAGATTCAAATTAATGAAGCGACGCATTCTAAAATAAACCTTATGCTTATAACGATAATGTTTCAATTCATATAAAGGAATGTATCCAAAACTCGACAAAATCCGAGTTATCTAGCGGCCATTTTTGACGGTTCGGTGTATGCGAGTTTTGTGGATGTGTGCGTGCGGTTCGTTGTCGCGTAGTAGTTTAATGAATGAATAAGAAGCCCATATCGAGCCGGGTTGCCTTCATTTGCGCGCTGTGATTGGTTGAACTCTTTTGTAAAGCGATAGTATTTCGCATTATTCAATTAAAGGTGTAGATGTATGGGTAAAGTTTTAGGAATGTATTTTAAAGGTAATATTAGATGATTTTGATACATGAGTGAAGAAATTTAGGGAAGCCGGTGGGAATCGGGTTGTATGGACGCGCCGCCACTGGTACGTATATACTACTCTATATATCGCGTCAACTGTGAACTTTGACACGTGTGTGTAATAGATTTGTGATAAAATTAATTGTATATGTACGAGTATTGTTGTATGTATTAATACGTATAGATCATGACATCTAATATGATTTAATTCCAGGCTTTGACTTTGACTTCGAAAATATATTTTAACATAATGGCGACTCCACGGATGCCAGAACCATAGCGAGCATCCAAAAGTCCCAAGCCTAATAATAACATATCAAGGCTTTAAGATTGACAGTGTTTCCTAGCAGCTAGCATATTTTACTAGGGAGCTACCATAGTGAGTCGTAAAAAGTAGATGTTTTCATGGAATGCTCCTGATACACATACATCATTGGTCATAGCATCTTTTGTAGATGATTGTTGCAGAATCTGAAAGGGTCAGGGTTAATATTTTGGAGGGGTCGTCCGCAACGTTGATGGCTTAATAGATCAATAGCAGAACGGCATTTTCTGCCGCAGGGGTTGCAGTCATAATGAGAGTCTACAGGGGAAGTCTGACTGCAGATACACATGATCAAAATAACGCTATTCCTATAACACTAGTTAGATCATGTTCGTTCTCCTACGCTAGTGACATAAAAATACGACCGTTTATAATTAGGACATAACTGTTGTGTTGGATAGGAGTACAATTTTTACAGTCACACATACGTGTCAGTTTTTATCGGTACAGTTTTAGAACTTACTGGAACAGTAAAATATTTTAGATAGTTTGCATTATGTATGAACACAAAAATAAATAAAATAAATAGCTGTAATAAAATGGAAGATGAAATTCATACATACAAAATTGTTTTGCTTATATAGTTTCTTAACTGTACCTATGTACAATATTTGACACATGTCCAGGCAGTCCAGGCCTAAGTAAGATATAAATTTTTATTGTACTTTGAGTGCTTGCACTCTTTAATTAGCAAGTTGTTTTCTATTTTGTTCTATGCTATGTGATTTGAACATACATGGCGATGAATCAGCTGGCCTGACGCCAAGTGTTGCTGAGTACCGGAAAACATTATATTATTGTATCATAACAACAGCAATCAGTAATATTGTTGAAGAAATACTGCTACAACTTCATAAATGCAGAACCTCTAAATGATTTTTGATTTTATAGCGTAATATTCAAAATTAATTAAATTCCAATGAATTAGCTCCCCTAACTTATACATGACTATAATATTATCCACATTTGGAAGTTAAGAGGTTTTATTTGTCAAAGGCGGTAAAATAATTTGTTTGTTAACATTCAACAATAAGCTTTTTGGGTAGGTTTCGAGCGTTTATTTCTCTATAAAAATATCATGCATGTATAAATTAACGAATCGTTACCAACAGGGCCGCAAAACCGTTCGCGACCGTAAAATCCTAGAGGTCCATGTGGATAAGGGCATGACTGACGGACAGAAGATTGTGTTCAGCGGAGAAGGCGATCAGGAGCCCGAGTTGGAGCCCGGAGACCTCATCATCGTTTTAGATGAGAAGGAGCATGAAGTGAGTACTAAACTATCATGTGAAGGTGCGTGCAGACCAAAAGAGCATTCGCTGTTCTACCCCCCTACTCTACTAAATTCGATCGTTACACGAAACGTGTCCATTTGTGCTCTTGGTCTGCATGCACCTTTATGATGGCACTGAGGCGACATTTATCAGATACACGTGTATTGCAATCTGACCACATCAGTTAAGAAGCTGTTATTGTTACAATAAATAAATAAACAGCAGGCTTAGCACCAACTTATGTTCGCAGCATAAATCACTGTGCTTTGTCATGTATTCATGTTTAAGTAATCTCCAATTTCAAGTAGTTTATAAAAATATATTTTTAGTGCAGATGGTGCCTTTTTTAGGCTCTAGTGCGAGAAGTGTGTCATTTTACGTCAGGTCCAAAACTTCGGAGGGCCATCTACACTATAAAACGTCTTACGAGACACGTGCAAAAACGAAATTCATAACTGGTGTCGATTTAAAACCCTCCCTTATTGGTCGTGTTTTAAAACATCGCCACTCGTTTCGAATTTCATGTTTTTCGCACTTGTGTCGTAATGTACTATTTCAGTGCAGTTGGTGCTTGTTTTTTGACACACTAGTGCGAGAAGTGGTTTATTTCTGTTCAGGTCGAAACTTCAAAGGGCCATTTGTACTCAGAAATGTTGTACTAGAAAAGCAAATTCGTAACTCGACCTTCGGCTTAGGCTTCATTTTCACACTTGTTTACAATTTCTTATTTCAGCATTTCTCTAAAAGTTGGCCATTTCGATATTGATAAAAAAATTGGTATGCTGGTAGAGTCAATTATGCTAAAAAGGGAAACTTCCATACAAACTTTCTGGGAAATTTTGGAAAATGTGGTGGATCTTGTCGCATCATTCCTACCAATTTTTATCAATATCGAAGATGTGGACAAAACGTACAAACTTGAGAATTGCTCATTCTTACCTTTAATATGCAATGTTTGGTACTAGGTATACAGATCTTGAATTATTTGGGACCTAACTATGTATTACCAAATTTAACCCACACTCTATGACAGGTATTCAAACGCTCCGGCAACGATCTGATCATCCGCCTCAACATAGAGCTGGTGGAAGCGCTTTGCGGCTTCCAAAAGGTCATAAGAACCCTGGATGACAGGGACATTGTGATAACCGTTATGCCCGGGGAGGTCACCAAGCATGGAGAAGTCAAGTGTGTGTTGAATGAAGGTGAGAACACTATGAGTCTTTATTATGCTTATTTTGATTGCAAATTATTTGTATAAAGGTGCATTCAAACCAAAAGAGCATTCGCTGTTCTATCCCCCGCTCTACGAAATCAACCAATCACGTTTTGTGTAACGATCGAATTTCGTAGAGTGGGAGGTTAGAATAGCGAATGTTCGCTTGGTCTGAATGCACCTTTATTGAAAGATTTCTAAAATCGTTCTATATTTTTATATATGAACGGAAAGTGTTACAAATATCAAGTATTACAAAGTATTAGCCCCTGGGCTACTTCAACAATAAGTATCAAAATGCTGGACTTCCTAGAAAACATTAATTTTTTAACCTGGTCGTGACACACCTGTCACTAAATAAGAAATACCCAGTATCTTTTTTTTATTAATCTTGAAGGCAACCAAAAAACGTTTTCTTAATTTTAAAGTTGCAATTTTAGGAGATATTTGGCTGTAATCTGTTAATTATCTATGAATATTCAGGGCCTGTTTCACAGTACTAACAATAAAGGCAGGCATACTTAAGTTTTTTTCATTTTATGTGTATAAAATACCAAAAGTTTATAAATACAATGTCATATTTCAGGCATGCCGATGTACAAAAACAGTTGCGATAAGGGTCAACTCATCATTCAGTTCCTAGTTAATTTCCCGAACAACATTCCCCCTGAAGTCATTCCTGCGCTGGAGAACTGCCTGCCGCCCCGACCAATTGTAAGTCTTTGCCAGCAAATTTAACATTAGATCACAAAGAGATGTATCCACTTTTTCACCTTATTCTGATTACAATGCAGTTCTATGAAAATATTTCTTGATACTGTATAATGAAATAATCACCAAATTAAAAATGAAAAAAAAAACTATCGATTTCTCCAAGGCCCCATCATGATATTAAGTTATTCGTCAATTTCTCGTGCACATGCTTAATGCATATTATGTCTTATATGGTTTTCTCATGGAAGCCATTATCAGAACTGGACCAAATTTAAATGGGACCACTCTGTGTGCATCAACATTCAAATAAAAAAAAAATCATCAAAATCGGTTCACCAAGCCGGAAATTCTGAGGTAACATACATCAAGAAATATTAACAAAAAAAACTTACGGTTGAATTGAGAACCTCCTCCTTTTTTTTAAGTTGAGAATTTTATTTGTATCGGTCTAAACTTTCACGAATTTTACTCATATTATTACGACAAACGGGACTTAGGTAATATAGCGTAATATTGAGGGTGTATTTCGGGCGAAAATTTTAAAATATAGCGACAATGATAAGAGATTTCTAGCGACTTCCATATTGATCACTGTGACAAAGTCCAAAAGGGTACATGAATCAAATTCATTGATTGTACTGTCAGTCACGATATGACTATTGAAAACGATTTAAAAAATGTGTTGATAAGACGGCGGTATTTCATTTAAGCTAAATTACATGAGGGGTTAACTACTTGCCGTGATTAGAAACAGTCAAACGGTTACTTTTTCATTTATATAATATATTAATGAAATGTCATGGTATTATTTCGAATCACCTATTTGAAATATCAAATGTACATATGTATTCGTTTTGTAAGCCCGCCAATAATGATAGCTCGATCTTTGATGAAACAAGTCACATTTGTAGTTAATTATCATAAAGTAAGTGATCGACTAGTAAAAAGGCATTCGAACTTGCACGTAATGGTGAGTTTCCGTAGATTGTAACGTAATTAACAGCAAGGCCACGCTGAGTCATGACTTCGATTATTCGTTACGTTTTAAGTAAAATGTATCACTCTATCGTTGTCAACGACATGAAAATGATAGTCGCAAGAAATAAAAACTTAGTTCTCCTTGTGACCCATATGCAACTTCTAGACTTGTCGCGTGATGCTATTCATAATAAGTGTTTTTATTAGCACATATGTCACGGTATATTTGGAAGATAAATATAGGTTCATGACGTTTTTTGTGTCATAATTATTTAGAGGCCGTACTACGCCCCCGTGCTGACACGGTGTTTACAATACCTTCGCAAAAACAATATTACGCAATACGCATACGCAAATTGCATGAGATTAATCAAAATAATTATATCATCCAGCATACTACGCGTAGGTGTCGTTGACGACGTTGTGCCGTGGTCATAGCCTCTGTCGTCTATGATATGTTATCGCGGTTCTAAGGTACCTCCCGGTTCGGATAAAGTTATATGCTTGTATTTTTTCTAGAATCCTAATGAAGGTTTATGACTATTTTAATGCAACAGTAAGGAATCTGCAGTGCTAGGTGTTTTAGTGCTCCATTATTTTGTAATCAAAACCCTCGCGTTTTTATGTATTAAAAAAGTGTGGATCGTAATTACAACCCCAATTCTATTCAACAATATTTATTTGTGTTAGTTTTTAGTAAAACTTCCCACTTTGTCGCTTACCATAAAGACGAGAGTTCCTTGTATCATCATATAAATAAACTGACAAAGCGGCTTTATGGCAAACGACAAAGTGTGGGACGTTTCACTAAACTCACTCACATTTTAGGACTCTCATTTTTTTTAATACACCTATTCAACGATACCCCACACTAGGATTACAGCAAAATAAAAACGATCATTTTTTTTACCACATTCTATTCTACCACTTTCTTGGCGGGTTTAATATGTATACCTGTAACAAATGCAAATTTTTAGTACTAACGGCCACTGATCTATGCTGCGGACAGACAGACATACAGGGCAAAGCTATAAGGGTTCCTAGTTTACTACGGAACCCTAAAAAGGATTTCAATTTCCAGGATTTTCTATCAAAAAATCCACCAGACTAAATTTTTGCTCCTGAGAGTATGAGTAATACTGATACACTTATTTTTTTAAATTAGGAACTATTACTATGATTTCCACTCTGAATCGTGAGCTTTTTCGTTCCCGATAAGAAAAAAATTCGTCTCAAGGTGTTCTATTTTCATTGTGTACGGCGGTACTTAACGGAATGGAAAGTTCGAAAAATATATTTATATTTTATTTCTCCTTTTAGGATCGGCTACTTATTCTGAGTAGAAATTATACAAAAAATATTAGTTACAAAATAAGGTGAGCGTCAGGATGACTGACCAAAATAGCGGATCAGTGTTAGAGTACCATCATAATTTACTACCTATTTGCTACTATTTACTACCTATGTTCACATATTTGCTACCTAAGTTTAAAAAAAGAAATCAATTTAATTAAGTGGGCAGTCATTCTGACGTCAGGATGACTGCCCATATTTAGTATTTCGTGGTTAGACCCTACATTTTGCAACTTTCTATGTACTATGATTTACTACCTATTTGCTACCTAAGCATATATTTTTTCCAGATTTTTTAGGCAAAAAATGACGATTTTATAAGCATTTGAAAATTCTGAACAAAAAAAATTTGTTGGAGTACCATCATAATTTACTACCTATTTGCTACTATTTACTACCTATGTTCACATATTTGCTACCTAAGTTTTAAAAAAGAAATAAATTTAATTAAGTGGGCAGTCATTCTGACGTCAGGATGACTGCCCATATTTAGTATTTCGTGGTTAGACCCTATATTTTGCAACTTTCTATGTACTATGATTTACTACCTATTTGCTACCTAAGCATATATTTTTTCCAGATTTTTTAGGCAAAAAATGACGATTTTATAAGCATTTCAAATTCTGAACAAAAAAAAATTGTTAGAGTACCATCATAATTTACTACCTATTTGCTACTATTTACTACCTATGTTCACATATTTGCTACCTAAGTTTTAAAAAAGAAATAAACTTAATTAAGTGGGCAGTCATTCTGACGTCAGGATGACTGCCCATATTTAGTTTTTCGTGGTTAGACCCTATATTTTGCAACTTTCTATGTACTATGATTTACTACCTATTTGCTACCTAAGCATATATTTTTTCCAGATTTTTTAGGCAAAAAATGACGATTTTGTAAGCATTTCAAATTCTGAACAAAAAAAAATGTTAGAGTACCATCATAATTTACTACCTATTTACTACCTATGTTCACATATTTGTTACCTTAGTTTTAAAGAAGAAATAAATTTAATTAAGTGGGCAGTCATTCTGACGTCAGGATGACTGCCCTATTTAGTATTTCGTGGTTAGACTCTATATTTTGCAACTTTCTATGTACTATGATTTACTACCTATTTGCTACCTAAGCATATATTTTTTCCAGATTTTTTAGGCAAAAAATGACGATTTTATAAGCATTTCAAATTCTGAACAAAAAAAAAATTGTTAGAGTACCATCATAATTTACTACCTATGTGCACATATTTGCTACCTAAGTAAATAATAGCAAATAGGTAGAAAATTATGATGGTACTCTAACAATTTTTTTTTGTTCAGAATTTGAAATGCTTATAAAATCGTCATTTTTTGCCTAAAAAATCTGGAAAAAATATATGCTTAGGTAGCAAATAGGTAGTAAATCATAGTACATAGAAAGTTGCAAAATATAGAGTCTAACCACGAAATACTAAATAGGGCAGTCATCCTGACGTCAGAATGACTGCCCACTTAATTAAATTTATTTCTTTTTTAAAACTTAGGTAGCAAATATGTGCACATAGGTAGTAAATTATGATGGACTCTAACAATTTTTTTTTGTTCAGAATTTGAAATGCTTATAAAAACGTCATTTAATGCCTAAAAAATCTGGAAAAAATATATGCTTAGGTAGCAAATAGGTAGTAAATCATAGTACATAGAAAGTTGCAAAATATAGAGTCTAACCACGAAATACTAAATAGGGCAGTCATCCTGACGTCAGAATGACTGCCCACTTAATTAAATTTATTTCTTTTTTAAAACTTAGGTAGCAAATATGTGAACATAGGTAGTAAATAGGTAGTAAATTATGATGATACTCTAACAATTTTTTTTTTGTTCAGAATTTGAAATGCTTATAAAATCGTCATTTAATGCCTAAAAAATCTGGATAAAATATATGCTTAGGTAGCAAATAGGTAGTAAATCATAGTACATAGAAAGTTGCAAAATATAGAGTCTAACCACGAAATACTAAATAGGGCAGTCATCCTGACGTCAGAATGACTGCCCACTTAATTAAATTTATTTCTTCTTTAAAACTTAGGTAGCAAATATGTGAACATAGGTAGTAAATAGGTAGTAAATTATGATGGTACTCTAACATTTTTTTTTGTACAGAATTTGAAATGCTTATAAAATCGTCATTTTTTGCCTAAAAAATCTGGAAAAAATATATGCTTAGGTAGCAAATAGGTAGTAAATCATAGTACATAGAAAGTTGCAAAATATAGAGTCTAACCACGAAATACTAAATAGGGCAGTCATCCTGACGTCAGAATGACTGCCCACTTAATTAAATTTATTTCTTCTTTAAAACTTAGGTAGCAAATATGTGAACATAGGTAGTAAATAGGTAGTAAATTATGATGGTACTCTAACAATTTTTTTTTTGTTCAGAATTTGAAATGCTTATAAAATCGTCATTTTTTGCCTAAAAAATCTGGAAAAAATATATGCTTAGGTAGCAAATAGGTAGTAAATCATAGTACATAGAAAGTTGCAAAATATAGGGTCTAACCACGAAATACTAAATATGGGCAGTCATCCTGACGTCAGAATGACTGCCCACTTAATTAAGTTTATTTCTTTTTTAAAACTTAGGTAGCAAATATGTGAACACAGGTAGTAAATAGTAGCAAATAGGTAGTAAATTATGATGGTACTCCAACAAATTTTTTTTGTTCAGAATTTTCAAATGCTTATAAAATCGTCATTTTTTGCCTAAAAAATCTGGAAAAAATATATGCTTAGGTAGCAAATAGGTAGTAAATCATAGTACATAGAAAGTTGCAAAATGTAGGGTCTAACCACGAAATACTAAATATGGGCAGTCATCCTGACGTCAGAATGACTGCCCACTTAATTAAATTGATTTCTTTTTTTAAACTTAGGTAGCAAATATGTGAACATAGGTAGTAAATAGTAGCAAATAGGTAGTAAATTATGATGGTACTCTAACACTGATCCGCTATTTTGGTCAGTCATCCTGACGCTCACCAAAATAAGTAGGTGGGGACAGTCAAGTGCAAAAACATGTATCAAAAGAATCCTCTTATAAATATGTTACGACGTTTTTATTACACGGAATTAAAATGCACTAGGACATATTTTTTAGTACAGATGGTGTACTTTTTAGGCTCTAGTGCGAGAAGTGGGTCATTTTACGTCAGGTCCAAAACTTCGGAGGGTCATCTTTACTAAAAAACGTCGTACGAGACACGTGCAAAAACGAAATTCGTAACTCGTAACGATTTAAAACACTCTTTATCGGTCGTGTTTTAAAACATCGCCACTCGTTTCGAATTTCATGTTTTTTGCACTTGTGTTGTAATGTACTATTTATATATAATACTATTTTAGGACATTTTTTTCTCCTTTTAGGATCGAAACGGTTACTCATTCTGAGTAGAAATTATACAAAAAATACCAGTTATAAAATAAGTAGGTGGGACAGTCGAGTGCAAAAATATGTATCGAAATAATCCTGCTATAAATATGTTACGGGAGCATTCCACGAGAATGTCGATTACGTAACGCGATTCTTTTAGTACTTCTAAAAATGATAGAAACCCGAGTTCTAGTGTGGTAATATTTCGGGACTTATCTTACACGTTCATACAGTTTTTTCTAACTTTGAGCATTTATCTAACGTAGCTGCCATAGATAGTATAAGCGTCACGTAAGCGCCATTATTGTGGAATGCCCCTACGACGTTCTTATTACACAAAATTAAAGTGCACTAGGACATATTTTTTAGCATGTCATTTTGCCTTTTACCACACAAGTTTGTAAAAAATCGCCCCCTAACCCTCTCCCCAGGTGGACATCCCCGAGCTGGCCGAAGAGTGCCACCTCATGGAGCTGGACCCCGAGCAGGAGTCGCGGCGGCGGCGCGCGCACCAGGGCCCCGCCTACGACGAGGATGACGACCATCCCGGCATGAACCGTGTGCAGTGCGCCACTAGTTAACTCCGGGGCCGCGCCGCATATCTACACTTATATGACACCTTACGTTCGGCTATAGCGGGATGAATGAGCGTTGCTCCCTCATTAATAGACCTCGCATAAATGCAGTAACTTTGCGTTAAAAATCATTTTCTAAATTTCTAATCATCATTTAATAATTTTCAGAAAATTACCTATTTCACATCGGTAACTATGAAACCTTTGAAAAAATTATTCAATTCATCAAATTTGTAGTCATATCCATATTATTGCGAACAGTGACGCACATTTCTCCGATCTCTGATTAATCTGCTTTATTGTCCTACAAATTTATTGGGATAAAGTAAACGATTGGCTATTTAAAGGTTTCTGAAAGTATGAATATTAAATTTTTCCCTGATAGCCGTCATCTTAATCCCTTGTATGCCGGAACGTGGATCCGCGTACGAGAAAACTATAAGAAAAAATATTTTCGGCACACGAGAGGTAAAGATTCAAATGCGACTCTTTTATTATACAGGGTGGTCCAAACCTTAACGTCAAATTTTTTTTTTTAGATTCCTCACGTCAGGACCTATCATAATATACCCGATGTATGTTAGCCGATTTTTTGTAGTTTTCGAGTTATGAATTTTTGAAATTTTTTTTTGAGAAATTCTGGAATAAGAAGTTTATTAATAAAAAAAAACTGTTGGGTTTTTTAAATAGTTTCTTTTTGTAAAAGTATTACTACAAATAAAGCATTTACTGACAAAAAAATTAGCGACCTAACTTTGATACAAGTAGGATAAAAAAATACCAAATTCAAAATTTTACGCTAAAAACGCATCAAAATAGCATTAATGTACGTAAATAAAAAAATAAAACATATCCCAAGGATTTTTGGTAATGTAAAGAATGAAGATGAAGATGAACGAATAAATGATTTGATTTGATTTGATTGATTTCATTTGAAAGACTGCCCTAGACCTTAAACCTTCGTAAAAGCAAAAAAAAGTGATACTTAATAATGAGGATTTTTCGGAGTAGTCGGTCAAATAAACTTAAAAAAAAACTTCAAAATTTTTAATTCAAAAATAAAGTGAAATTTCGTCTGCTTTGTTGTTCTTATCAATAAACAAAGACAGAAAATACAACGAAAACTCAATTTGTGTAGTTATTAAAGTCATTTTTTACTACTTTCAAATTTTAAGCTTTTTTAAGTTTATTTGACCGACTACTCCGAAAAATCCTCATTATTAAGTATCACTTTTTTTTTGCTTTTACGAAGGTTTAAGGTCTAGGGCAGTCTTTACATTACCAAAAATCCTTGGAATATGTTTTATTTTTTTATTTACGTACATTAATGCTATTTTGATGCATTTTTAACGTAAAATTTTGAATTTGGTATTTTTTATCCTACTTGTATCAAATTGAGGACGCAATTTTTTTTGTCAGTAAATGCTTTATTTGTAGTAATACTTTTACAAAAAGAAAATATTTAAAAAACCCAATAGTTTTTTTTATCAATAAATTTCTTCATTCCAGAATTTCTCAAAAAAAAAATTTTCAAAAATTCATAACTCGAAAGCTACAAAAAATCGGCTAACATACATGGGGTATATTCTGATAGCCCATGACTTAGGGAACCTAAAAAAAAATTTTGACGTCAAGGTTTGGACCACCCTATATGTCTTATAATTTGTTAACAATCTTTTTTTTAAGTGAGTGAGATGACATTTGTGCAATTTTATGGATGAACGGAGCCTAATGATTTCGTCCGCAACAAGTTCAACGAAATAGAAAAAAAATGAATGTATGACACGAGTGACATTGGTTTGACAGATTTTTTTTCCTATTTCATTGTACTGATTGCGAACGAACGCATTAGACTTTATTCAGCTATGCCATAAAACTGCACAAATGTCACCTCACTCACTTAAAAAAAATATTATTAACTATTTATAGGAAATAAGAATACATTTTTTTCTTGTATCTTAAGACGACGTCTATCAGGGAAAAATATAATATTCATACCTTGGGAAAACGTTACATAGACAATTGATTAACATTTCGAAGCGCGTTTATGCTAGTGAATAGACCCCGTTATCTTGTCGCACAGACATTATTTTGTCGTAGGGATTTAATGTTTTTTTTATCGACTTTTTCAATATCCATATTTATGTCATACAATAATGCGCTGAAAATAGAAATTCCCTTCAATGGGCATCAGAAACATCACACACACAATGGAAAGAAAATCGAATGCAAGGCCCAGAATCATACTTTCAAAGAGTTGTCAAATGGTTTACCTTAATGATGATTCTTTATTACGCCATTGTCCCGTTTTAGGTGAATATGAGGGATTTCGCACCTACTGATCTATACATACATTATAGTTAGCTCTAAAAGGTCTACACGCGTGATGGAGACTAGATGAAGCGTCTCACGTTCTAATATTTTGTGACAGTATGTGGGGTTTTATACTTCGTTCATCGTGGCGTAAAGACCACCATTCTTCAGGTTCTAGCAGTTATAATAGCTTGTTAGTAGGTAACTGAAGAACAGTTTGTGATATGAACTTTGCAATTTTTGCTGGACAGTTTGTGTTGCCCATAATATAAACAATCCTCATAACAACGTCACCTACAAATTATATATTTGTAGCATTATATTCCCAGGACTATTATAACTGTCTGATCTTGGAGTTTTTAAAGATAACAAATTGTTTAACATCAAATTAGTTATACTGATCTGAGAAGATTATATTTCATTTTGACTAAGAAAGTAATCATTTGAGTTCCTGGTTTGAGCTCGTAGCTAAAAGGGTTGACTAAACTTGAATATTCCGAGGTGCGTAGCTGTACTGCTGTACAGTCAAGTGCAAAAATAAGTATCGAAAGAATCCGTTCATAAATATGTTAAGACGTTCTTATTACACAGAATTAGAGTGCACTGGGACATATTTTTGAACGTTTTTGTATACCCCTTATTTTGTCTTCGACTGTACCAACCACGCCAATGGACCTTATCCTATAATAAATTTTATAATTATATTTAATTGTAGGTAGATATCGCATGTAAATTTACATTACTTCCGCGTTGAAGCTATTGTCATTTTCAATTTGATCAGCACCGTCCCGTATTTGGACCAATAAATTTTATACCGATATTTTTCCTGTCTCTGGCGTTACTTTTGGTACGCCTTACAAATGTACGACAAATACTTTACATATTTTCAATCAAAATAATAAACTGTTGGAAACTTAATGCTTCTGTATGAACTTGCTTGAGACTTAAGTTTGTAAACGTCTTCTCCAACAAACTTGCTAAAATTGTCTCTATCGTCACTGGACAAAATAGTGTCGGACTAAAAGTTAATTGGCCCATCTATTCGTGGATGAGACATACCAGATTCAAAAAAATATGCGACAATACCTAATTAGTAAACTGTAAAAACGTTTTTACAAACCTCAATTGAATTAATGCTGGCATTAAATGTGTTTATTATACGTAATACTACAACTCTTGCTAGATGAATTACCTGTTAATATTATACAGTATAATGTAATGCATAAATTAAGCATGGGATATTAGGTCCATTAGCTTTATGGTGATTGTATTAGTGTTAGTTTATTGTAACTATGAAGTAATCATCACTGTGATTTTTATTTCTTTTCTCGTTTTAGATAATTGTGTTCGTACAGTTTTATTTAAGCATCTAGCTGACTTGGTATTAACATGCATAAATATCTATTTATGTTAGCACGAAATGTAACATTATCATCACTTTTATAATGTCTAATTAAATTGTTAGTTGGACTAACTCGTAAAAAACGCAAACCTATACCGAATCTTTAGTAACCTATATAAAAATAGCCAATTGATACACACCTGTAATACAAATATAAGAAAGTTTTTGTCTCATTCACGCTTTTCATTTCTAGTACTAATTTTACCTCTCAACTCAAATTCATTTGTCAGCCTCTGTAGCCTAGTTGGTAGAGACCCTGCCTACGAAGCTGGCGGTTCCGGGTTCGAATCCCGGCGAGGGCATTCTTTGTGTATTTATTTATCACAAATGTTTGTTCCTTGGTCATGGCTGTGTATGTATCTAAGTATCTATACGTATCTATCTATTATATATATCGTCGCCTGGTACGCACAACACAAGCCTTAATTGAGCTTACCGTGGGACTAGGTTGGTTTGTGTAAGATGTCCCAAGATATTTATTTATTTATTTATTCAGCATAATCCAGATAAGTGCAGATAACCCTAAACCAAAAAAATCCTACCTACGGAGTTTTTGTATTTTTCTGGTACATTATCACTATGTTACCCATTAGAAAAGAAAAAAAAATCTGTACTTGTGTCTACATGTATCTAATGACAATAATTTATATTATGTATTTTAACAGCATGACCTTAGCCGTTGGTCAAACCATCGCCACTAGAAATCGAGATCAAGCGATGTGGTCTGGCTGTTGTAGAGTAACACACCTGGGTCGCGTTTTATAAAGTTACAATTTACAATTTCGCTGTTTGCCTCTCTTTCTAGCCAATATGTGCGTGCGTTAGAGAGGCAAACAGCGAAATTGTAAATTGTAACTTTATAAAACGCGACCCTGAAGCCCTTCGTAGGCTTACTATACTTGAATTTCGCCGTTTGCCTCTCTTTCTAGCCAATATGTGCGTGCGTTAGAGAGGCAAACAGTGAAATTGTAAAATGTAACTAAACCTTTGAACGCCACAGTCGGCCATGGACGACAACTGAACATCGTTACAACGACGCCAATGACGGCACTGGGCGACAGCTACGCCCATGCAGTAGGAACTAACGCAGGACGCCGTAGAGTTCAATTTCGCTTAAATAATCGCGTACGCGTGGCGTCTGGAGCTCAGCATATCCCTTCGACGTCTTAAAGGTTAATAAAACGCGACCCAGTTGGTCGGTCATCGTCTCCGGGTTAGTTAGTTAGAACCCCAAGGGGTTCACAAGACCCAATGGGTCTGGCTTACCTTCATTGGCCGCCTAGAGAGAAGTCGTCAGAGAAATATAAATTTGAATGTATTCTGCTTGTATCACGTTATACCTTCATAAAAAAAAATTAGTAAAATATGGGCCGGATATCGGATAGATAGTTACCGAATATATATCCGGTATACACATTTCTAGTAAGTTCCGGCCGCTGAATATACGGCCTCCGGTACTATTACCGGAGGCCGGATACCGGTTATTGGGCCTGACCACCGGCCGAATATCCGGCCAAACAACTATCCGTTGCAAATCTAGTCCAGTCAGAATCTTATTAGTGGCTTTAGCGACAAATAAAAAAGTGCGGAAAGTGAAGGCGTCTGACTGCAAACCACGCGAAAGGTGCGTTCAAACTAAAAGAGCATTCGCTGTTCTAACCTCCCACTTTACGAAATTCGATCGGTACACAAAACGTGATTGGTTGATTTCGTAGAACGGGCGCTAGAACAGCGAATGCTCTTTTGGTTTAAACGCACCTTCATTAATATCTCCAGTTTTTCTCAAATATCTTCACTATCCGAACTATAGTTGAAATAAAAATATAATATAACTCCTGAAGTTGCAAATCTTAATAATTAACGAAAATTTAAAAAGAATATACACATTTGCTGCCAGGGGGTGTCTGGCACTTGCTAGGAACAAACTTGTATGAAGGTGAATGCACACTTGCATTGGTGGCAGTGATGTGAAGACTATAAAATACATGTACAATATTTATTTTGCGATTTCAAATTCTAGAAGATTACTGATGGTTTATCTTATTGTATATTCAAGATAAAAGAAAATAATCTAAATTTTATTCTAAAATCTTTAAATTTCAATCCATATTACTTGCATTTGTTCTGGCAGTCAAATATGTGAATGAAACTATTCCAATGTCAGGGGCACAACCAAATAGAAATAGGGAATGTGTTAAGGTAGAAAAAGGATCCCATTATTAGTTTACAAGCAATATATTGACTTACTAACTTAATAATTCTTATAATGTTTAAGCCTGTACAAAAGAGCACACTTCTTGTCATTCCCAATACCCATGAATCCACTGTTAGGGGAGAATCTAATACAATTCAATGAACCTATATCCTTCCCTTGTGTGGGGAAGTTTTGAAAAATCTTGTATGAAGGAATGTGCACAAGTTTTGCAGCATTTGAGATAACATTTGATATAATAGCCATTATTTCTGAAGTTGCATTAAACTCAAGACCAGTGATTTTGGTGGTTAAGTTGCTAACTACATGAAATGGCTCAGGATTGTATGTGGTTGATTCTTTCAGTGCAGATGTCTGATAGACATTCACAATACCTTCTCCACTGCCCAAGGCCAGCAGTCTGCCACATGGACTGGCAGTGATTATGGAACCATGCACACATCCCTGATCATAAAACTTCCTATATGATCTAAATGTGGATAAATCCCACATTGTCACTTCACCTTGGGCTCCATAACAATACAGTTGTTCACTAGTGTCTGAGAAACATATTGATACAATGTCTGAATTATTTTTCAAACGTCTAATCAACTCTCTAGATGTTGCTGATAAAATGAGTACTTCATCATGTCCACCACAAATGGCAATATATTTTCCATCTCTTGATAATTCAAAATTTTTGGCAACTTTTACAATATCTGGAAGGTCAACAATTTCAGGAACAGCTTTTACAAGATCATAATAACAGTACTGGTGGCGCCAGTCACTAGATGTAATGAAAGCATGAGTACCACTGGGAGTGAATCTAGCACTGTGTATTTTCCATTTTTTTAACCGAAAGCTATGGAGTTTTTGATTATCAGTTCCTACCACTGAGAGCAATGACACAACCCCTGCACTGCCTCCCACAAGAGTAAGACTTAATTTAGGATGAAATTCAACACAAAATATGTTATCTCCTTCATTTTTTGTGTCATAATTGGCAACTTGAACAGGTCTTATTTCCAAAACTTTTGGTTTAAGCCCAGTACCAGATCGCATCTTCTTTTTGGCCTCTAAATGCCCAACCCTTTGTAAAATATTGTCTGTGTCATCTTCTTCAGTATTTGGGTTGATTTTGGCCCAGCTTGGTGTACCCATCATTGTTTCAAATTTTTGTTTAAGTTTATCAGCATACTGTGATTTGCCTTTGAACATGGGATTAGTAGCCACCTGCCTTTCATCATCATCATCTACCCATGCAGGTTGCAAGTCCAACTCCGGATGTGTATCGTCTTGAATCTTCAGTTTCTCTGACATGTTTTTAGATTTGTGGAAGAGCAACTGGGACAACCTGCAAATTACAAGATACGGTTTCATTTGAAAACAACACAAAATCAATAGTGTAAGGAACTGGTCTCACTGCGAGCTATTTGGCTATAAACACGAACAAAAGATACGCACTCCCGTCCCGTGTAAATAAAAGAGACACGGCGATACTCGCCCAGCTACCAGCTAATCCAGCTATCACCGCCGGGCGGGTATCGCCGTGTCTCTTTTTTTGCACGGGATTGCGTTCTTTTGTTCGTGTTTATAGCCGATAGCACATAGCTTAGTAGCTCGCGGTGAGACCAGTGCCTAATGTAACCTAAAAGCATTTATCATTATTTTTTGTTACTTACTTCGCTTCTTCGGGATCCTCAACGTCTTTATCTCCTCGCATTTTCTTCATCTGTCCCTTTCCGTGAGGTTTACTCCAATTCCTTTTCATCTTACTGAATGATTTTACAGTAAATTAATTGCACGCAATTACTCGTGAATGCACGTTTTGTTCCCCTATTTTGGTTGCCTGCTTGTTGACAGTTTGATTTGATCAATTTGATGGAGGTTTGATGTCAAAATTTGACATAACAAATGACAGAGCAGAGTAGCGTTCCAAAAGCGTATGGCGTTCAATATATTTCTGTTCTTTTTCCTAGCTTTTTGTTAGTATTTGTATTTCGTTAAGAGCGTAAGTATTAATTATCTAATAATTAGCTCTTTTATAATATTCTAAACATGGTGGATGTTTTAAATTTAGTTATTGTGTCGTAAAACAGTCCTGTATTTGTTTAAAACATATATTATTAGGAACGGTCTGTATTTGGCGTTTGTCAATTTTTCCATAGACAACTTAGCTTTTCCTTGCAGCTAGTAGATGACGCCACTGAAATTGTCGATAAAGCAGTGAGTGATGTGCAGACATTTTAGTTCTTAATGTGGCCGACAGATGACAATTTATGTCAGTGTTGCATCTCTTTTACTCTACCAGTTAATTTTTAATGCAAGAAAGATGTAGAGTCAGCCAACAGATATTCCTAGTATAGAGCTAGAGTTTCTTCATTCGTTATTCGCCGTGCTTCATTTCAATGCATCGTCGTTTTGGTTGTGATGAAATCGTTTTCAAAATGTTTTAAGTGTTCTAAGATTGGTTTACGGTGTCAATTTGTGTAATGTAGCCGATCAAAACAAAGTTTATGGAAGCCATATAAGTTTGTTGCTCGATTATGATGCGAACTCTTTTTATTGTGTGACCTTTTTACATCCTTGGATAGTGTGGCAATGGTTTTACTAATGAATAAGAAACAGTTGTAAAAAAGTGCTACCTATTTTATTATCTCTTTAGAGGGGTCTATAAGGTTTTACAATGGGGCCGATAGGGGCACCCCCATAAAAATATTAGGACCGTTCGTTTAAACCCCCATAAAATCATCACAGATACGCTTCATGACAATCGAATCGAAACGTTCGTTCGAGGATGGTGCGGCGCCTCCGCGGTACGGAGAGGTCGCGGAGCGATGATCGGAGGCCCGAGAGCGATGCTCGGAGCGGGTGCCGCTCCGGAGGCTCGCGTCCAGCGTTCAGCTAGTGAGCAGCCGGCTCGCGCGGAGTGTGATGTGCGTGCGGGATGGCCAGCAAGCCCGCGACTCCGGCGGCCGCGCGAGGCGTGCCCGGCGCGCCGCGCGTGCTGGTGTACGTGGCGGACTCGCGCCAGCTAGAGCCCGGCGCCGCGGCGCCCGCCGAGCCGCCGCCGCTGTACCCGCACGAGCTGCCCGGCGCGCTGCCTCGCACTGCGCTCTACAGAACACCTAGCGACGCGGCGGACCGCAACCCGCCCAACACCATCTTCTACAAGCCCTTGAACAATGATGCCAAGCTAAACACTTATGGATCCGGTGACAGTTTGGTTCAGAGAACTGATTTCTTTCCTGTTGGTCAGCAGTTTTTAAAAGAAAGCATAAAACTTGATGAGAACAAATCAGTTGAAAGACAAAGTAACATAGCTGTGCGCAGAGACTGTAGTAATAGTTCAATTAATTCAGAGTGTGGTGTTGAGAGTTACAATTCTAGGATACCACTAGAATCAGGGGAGTTAGCAACATATCAAACCAGATGCCCCGGTCCTGTGGGTTCTGATAGTACTGTGCCATTGCAACCGATTGTAGTTCAGCATGGTTTTAATCAATTTATGGAAAGTGGCTCAGTGAATGTGAATAGTGAAGGAAGAAATAGTGACAGAGAATTAGTAGACAAGAATTTTGTGAACTACCAGTTTTTAGAACAAAGTGTGTCACACCAATCAATAGTGAATCAAAGTATAAGTATATTGAATCAGCAAGTGGGTGTGAGTCGAGTGAGTGAAGGTGAAGGCCCGCAATTGGTGCGGACTCCAGACGGGCTGGTGCTAGCGGTGTTGCCTTCCACAGCGCCACAGCCAGATTCGTCAGAACTTAGCAGTAGGACTGCGCAAAGTGAAACTTCTCAAACAATTACAGTGCCTTTAGGTTGGAGAAGAATAGTCAGTGGCACATCAGTCCTTTATATAAGGTAAGTTCAAATTATTATATCTTTATTAATTTTAGGTGCTAGTACATGTTTAAAACAATTCTATTTATTTCTTTACTTAATTTGTCACACAGATCAGTATAACAATCATGTGTGACTATGTTTATTTGGCTGACACCAGAAATTTAGTGTTCATTTAATTAAACTGGTACCATTCCCTATAATTCTCCCTTCAAAAACTTGATTTGTCAACTGTTATGAGGTTTTTTTGACAAACCAGTCAAGCACCTCTGAAGGCACAACATGTCCAGTGTTAACTAAATTCGTTCATAAAATTATGATTTTCTCGTGTTTCATGGCGTTCAGTGGTAGAATTTATCAGCCAAAGCCGAGAGTAGAGTAGTATGCTTCAGATTCAGAGTAAATATGGTTATAAATTTGCCTAAAACACTCGTCAACCATGATTCATATGTTATAATTGCTGTCCCTATTTTATTATGATATGAAATGGCTGCAAGTTTAGATTATCCTTTTTATTCTTATTATGATAACTTCATAGTTCATAGGTAATAAAAATTAAGACATGACTACTCAAAGTGTTGCATTGTAAAATATTAGGTACATCAATTATTTTCATGATCATTTAGCAATTTATATTCTGGACTAGGTACTTGTGAAAGTTTTTAAAAAAAATCACATTACTTGTTTTTTACTAATATAGTTCAAATTGATTTTTCGTGTTCAGTACAATGGATTTTTAATTCAAATTACGATTTAATTTGAGTTCTATACCTAGTACGTATCCTTATCAAACACAGACAAAGGGTTAATTTTCAATTATTGAAATCACCTAATTTTATTGACACCTTTATATACATTTTTGGTTGTTGTACAAATACAACACACACCAATTTAATAAATACCCTTGAAGTAGTGTGTATCTCAGTTCCAGTACTGATTACCTTTAATATGAATTTCTAAGAATAGTGAATCTTGTTTGTCAACTGAGGATATTTTTAACTTGATGAGTGCTTCAACGTTAGGATGAGGTTATGATATGACTATAATGTACTATTGTAGCTGTGCTGTAGAGAATTGTAAATGTAGATATTATAGTTATTTATTCTCCTCTTTTGATAATATTCTATAATTTTTTTAATTACTAATAAATGTGAGCATTTTAGTAAACCATAAGGACCTTTGACCTTTATATGAATTAAATGTCTTAAGTGCCCTTATGCCAGGCAACAAAATGGATGTTTTTACTAAACTGCTCACAAATGTGCACTGCAACTGGAAATCATGATTATTGAAAATTGTGAATAAACAGGTTGATTTGATAGCATCCTTACATTCAAGAATAAAGAATGTATAAAAAAAGTTTGGGTCTGATGATGGCATTAGGCCCCAACTTGTCAACGGGACCATCTCTGGGTTATACTCGTACGATTAAAAATGATATAAAAAACTAGAAGCTTCTTTTTTCTAGTTGGTTAAAAATACCCATCACCTACCTCACGGTTATTTATACCACCCAGTTTCACAAATACATGTTACTGTCTGTACTTCAACTTTATATGTACGATAGTCGAAAAATTTAACTACAATAGCTATATATCCATCAAAGCTATTTCGTGTATATTTTTTATAGACCTGTGAAGCTGTCGCGCGAATATCAAAAACTATAAAATCCCAACATCTATCTCCGTCACGCCGATAATGTTTTTTCTTTGGAGTGACGGAGACAGATGCTCAAAATTTTAAATTTTCTATGTTTATGGTAGGACTGACGGACTTTGGATTTTGGATATCAAAAGCGTCATAGTCATAGTCCGGTGGAACCTAGCATGGCAATCCTTGAAATTCAAACTCTTGACGGAAATTTTGGCGCCTCGTTACTGGTGCGCGAAATCCGCAAATTTCGAGGATTTATCTCCGTCACTCTACATATTGGCGCCTTGTTGCAGGGGTAGAACTTTGAAATTTACGAATTTCAAAGTTCGCGGTAGTAGATCTGTACAATTAATTGCACATACAATAATTAATTACAATTTTATCGGAACATGAACGACGCGCTCAACAACCAGTGTAACCAGTCGCCGTGGCCGAAATCGGTTAGGACTAGATGATGATGATGATGAATATACAAGGGCTTAAAGTAAACAAGGTCCCCAAAGTATCAGTCCTAGTTTAATAGTGTTACCGTAAAACGACCCAACCATAATTATAAAAGCGTATTTTCCAATCTAAATATGTACTCCTCATACCTAAATAATGAAAAAATCTTGGACAAACCAAAAAGATTTTGATTGATACATAAATACCATTTCAACTTGTGGACCATAATTGTGGTACTGGACTATAATTGGGTGGTTTTACGGTATCAGCATTAAAATGTAAGTTTATTGTTATACCTAACCGACTAGTCCATAAAAACTTCATTGAAAAGGCTCTTATTTCAACGCGATTACAGATCTTACGAACATTTCTACCAATATAAATTGAACTTAATAAGACAACCATAAAGCGAATGCATAGTTGCAGAAACCTGTTTGCAACTTTGCAGCAAACCGAATACGTTTATTGACGTCTCACTACTTGACAAGCACTTGGCACGATAAAAGCCAAAAACAAAACCTATATTGTACGAAAATATGATTTATTCATGATCACTTATTGAACATTTATTTTCTTAGGATGCTTTTAAGAAAGATAAGAAGTACATTATTGTAAATGCAGTTATAAAATGGTTAAACACTTTAAACAGTAATCTAATCGAAATAATCTTAGATTCATTCGGATTATGCCAAGATATTCAGAGTAGTATGCGATTTGAATGTATTATCTTAGGCTACAAAGTTTTGACAGAGAAAGGTTAGGTTGAATAATCAATTGTCATCAATTTCATCGTTTAATATCTGAATAGCCTAAGTGTGAAAAAAGTGTTCTTATCGAAATCCGTTGACGATCCCAATTCGTCATTAAATACAAAGATTCCCCGATAAATAGTTAGTGTTAATGAAGTACGTCGTGGCAGCGAGGCTCGGATCGAGCGCTAACGTTAAATCAATCCTGCGCAAGTGGACAAACCAGTCGGGCAGCTGGGCGGACGTCGGGCCGGCGCAAGTGAGAACCTTCCGTAGTTGCCTATCTCTTTACATGAAATTTTACAAGGTTAATCTACCTTGATCATTGATTTGACTTCGTGAAACGTGACTTTCAAGGCTGATTAAAATATGCTGGTATTTTCGTTGATGAATCCTGTCTATTAAGCAGGAGCTACAGGAATCCCTACAACAATTTTAGTTTCATGAAATAATATGTAATCCATAACCCGTAAGGATGGACAAATATATTAAAAAGACGTTTAATATAATTGATATCAGTTTAAAAACTCTAGCTCCATAAATAAAGCTGAAGAATACAACACACCCTTGAATGTATTGAAACAAACACGACATCCCTTCTTGGACTTTCTTTTCTTAACTTACTTTTACAATGTTATTTTAGACTACATTTTTCATGACCAGAGATAATGATAGGGGCATTTTGCCCATTTTTTTTATAGTTGGCTGTCAAATGAACGTCCTGAAAGTCCCACTTAACTAGGGGTGTTGAATTGTTGATGTCATACCGCCGGGGCGCGTGCGGTCGAATGCTCATAGCGATTCCGCAGTGCTCCACCAAAAGGCGGAGCCGACACTAGTTAGAGGTTTTAGATGGTAGTCCACTAGTGGTTAGTCCGTCATGCCCTCTAGTTTCCCCTGGACTAAGCGGCATGCATAAACGTATCACCCTAACGTTAAGAAAAGGGGTGTCCATGTAAAAGCTATTATCCGCTATAGAACCGCACAGCTACCGCCAACTCTTACCCCTTGCACACGAAGCTCCAAGAGCAACTCTTCTTGCGTCCGCCGGCACCGTCCGCTGGTGACCTGTTCCCGGGATTCTCCTGATGCCTTACGAGATGGGACGAAGCCGAGATAATGTTATTTTGTAATATCAATGGCGACTGCTTGTTTGAGTAGTAAAGGGGGCTCAATGCTTCAGACATGTGACTTTTAAACCAAAGATTTGAGTTCCATATATTAGAATCTTGGCTTCTTGTACTGATTTGTAAATTTCAGTTCGTCACCACATTTTATCCTAGCTTAGGTAATTAATTCTATGAGGCCTTGGTCTCGTAAGGTTCAATTGCAGTCGTTTGGCAAACACGAGATATCATTTGACGGCCCAATTTGAAGAAAATCGCTAAGTTGAAAACGATGGATGCGATTCTACGGCGGCCACTAAACCTCCTAATTATTTTTAGGCGTCGCTAAACCACTTTGTTATTCTATGAGCAGCTGTCATAATCAAATATTTCTTAAATTTAGGCGGTCTATTCAATTTAGGCTTAGCTGCTTAAATGCTATTCAGTACATGTCTTTTTAAAACAAAAACATAGAAACGTCAAGCTAAACTGACTAATTTTAGCGGCGAATAAAATAGTCCCGTTTAAAATAAGGATAACACAAATACATCAAGTTTTACAAAATAATTATTTTCGAAATGGATGAAGAATACGTCATAGCTGCTGCAGTGCTGTGGTGGCCGACGAGAGGGAGTATGGCGAGGGCGAGGGTGAAAAAATGTATTTGAAGAGGTTACGAGACGAGTCTAATCCATTTGACCGGTCTGAGCGGAAGTTTCGCAAATTGTTTAGTTAGGCTATCGCGGGCCATGGGCCGGCACGTAGTGGACACTTCGTGTGAAGGCGATGCGCTACGAGTGGGGATGGGGACGGTGCCCCCACATTTAAAGGTATTAAGTGCACTAAATTTTTTTGCCCATGGCAGTTACCAGACTGCTGTGGGAGAAATAATATACTAGCTCAAAGTCAACCAACAATAAGCCGCAGTCTGGCATCTGTGTGCCCCATTATTATAGAAAGGTTGACCCCACAGTGGATCAAGTTCCCAGTGACCAGACTGGAGAAAGAGAAGGCAATGCAGGAGTTTCAGGACAATTTTGGAATGCCATATACATTGGGTGTGGTTCTCAATTTTCTCAAATGTCACAAAACTCGCAAAACATTCTAATTCCTCCTCCTTCTTAGCAGTTTACTTTATAATGTTGCCCATTCAAATTGGAAAAAATTAAACACGTAATTTAAAAAAATCACTTGTTAGTGGTCTAACATGTGTAAACAAGTATTACATATATGTAATGGAATAAAACTTATTAAATTATCATATGTAACCCAAAATAAAAAACGATTTTACAGTTTTTATACCGATATAATTCATTCATTCGTTCACTTATTTTTTTTAAAGTAGCAACACACTCGATTCAACTTAGAAATTTTAGAATATGGTTAAAAACTGGTTAAATTTAGTCAGGGTGACGTTCTGGAATAGCACTTGTCAAATTCGCCGTCTAAATTATGATTAAAAATTAGACATTTTAATTTTAGGCTATTTAGCCGATGTGCACGTAGAATCGCATCCGATGTCTAACTAAACGTATACACATCGCAAGTACTATTTTAAATTTGTTCCATAGATATCAAAACCGAAACATGTAAAACTGCCCCAGACTGAAAAACTCGATTTAAAAGAGAATTGTCTATTTTTGAAGACAATTCTGACAATTCAGTTATGTTAAGAACGATTAGAAAAGAAAGCTATGTATTCATATTTCATAGCAACTATGGGTGTGCCGAGGGAGGCTCTATTGTGCCTGCCTGTGCTCATTACCTGGCTCTTATCTGTCATTGGCAGCACAATGCTAATGCAAACAATGCTGTAAAACTCAGCCTGCCCGGTAATGGTTCTCCTTTAACAAGCCATTGACTATAATACTTCCTATTAAAGCAACAAACGGGGTTACAAACGAATTTGACTGCGGCTTTTCTGATAAAAAGTTGTTTACAGAGTTGTGAAAAAACGCTTTTAAACGACCTTAAGGGCTGAAGTTGTAAGCTTGAAGAGGTTTAACTTTTGAAGGTTCCGAAACACCCCAAACAATGTTGTGAAGTTCCTTAATTCTCTGTTTATAAACCTTCGACTACTGCACAGTAAAATCTTAAAAGAACTCACGAAAATTTTCATATTTCTAATATAATTTATAGCGCCACAAAAGGTACCTACTTCCTTGCGACAGTTACGATTTTTAAAACGTATGTTTTACTTGCCGAACTTGACTATTGAAAGATGATTCGAGCAGTCGAAATCAGATATATCGGAGCGGCTACAATATGTGGTTAAAAATATGTGGACATGCATTTCGTCGCCATGCACCCTGGCCACTACGATATATGTATACGATGGCGACTGTAAATTGTTGAGAGAGAACAGACATTGCATGAATAATTTAAGTTACCAAATAGAGACTCAAAATCCTTTGCAGTCGAGTAACCCGGGGTATCTACCTATTTTTTCAAGTTTCCCAAGAGCAGCTGACGAAGACACTGGACACACGGCTTTTGCCTCTTTGATTTACAGCCACTGCAACATAAAGCCGAAACGAGGTGACGTCAAAAATCTGTTTTCTCTCGGGCCATAAACTCTGTTGGATTTCTCTGGCCTCCTTTGTGATGTATTGCACAATGACTCCGGGATTGTCCGTGCATCTTCGATACTTTACCTACGGCGTATTGTTTCGGCCGGCCGATGGGCGTCGTCGGCATTCTGATCCGATTTACAATTCGTTCCGACTTTCTTTACAATGTTAACAATAAGCCACATGCACAGTATCAAAGCTTTTTGTCATTTCCTTGCCACCCGGCGTGATTTGTTTCAATGCTAGATTCACGAAAGTTAAAACCATTGGGCCTGACAACGCCTACTTTTACTTACCTGATAAATCTCTAAAATGTTTTAGCAAAATTACCTTTTAGTTGAAATATGAACTCCACCTGAGGCGGGCAGTCAGTAAAACTTTACAATGTCCCTAATTTGAGATTTATAGTCCCGCTCAGTGATGAATGGCTATTGTGAAATACGATATTGTGCCCAAGTAAAACAAAGAATACATTCCTCGCTTGGAATTCAAATCTGTTTTTTTATAGAATATACACACACGTTAATGGTTGCTGGTATTTTCATTTTAAAAATTGCATAAAGCAACAACGGGCATTATGCTTTAATTATTATCTTGGCTGTACCGTATAGTATACGAAATCTTTTTGCATTTATAAGTTAAATACCTATCTTAATACTACTTAAAATGCCTCACGGGTGCTACGGGTCGTTAAAATGGAATAGGTAAATAGTATCTACTTATTTTCATATTCTTTACTGGCATTTTATTCAGCAATACAATGGTGTACTTACCTATTATAATGATCGTCGATAAGTTTAAGATCATACGCGCGTTGACCTCCGCGGCTTCGACGCGGAAATAATTCGTATTACGTAAGCCGAGTCGAACATTTTTTATTGCTCCATTAAATGAGGCACGAGAGGTGGAGACTCGGAGAGCGTCTCAACACAACAAATAAACGAACTTCTCTGATGATACGGCTATTAGTCTTCCTACTGGTGATTGCCACCCGAATGGCATCCGTTTGATCGTGACGAGTCATTAATTGTTCATTCAAATACTTAAATACTACCATAAAAGAACATGCTGAATTGCTGACCGCTAAAATAATACTTACATATATTATCATGTAAGTAAAACTAAGTGGCTTGATGATCGAAATCATGTATCAATTTGGTTGGCAATGTTGCTATCGCATAAAAACTTTCGACAGGTACCTACATTGCAACAGAGACCTAAACTTGTCAGCAACAGCGTATTTTATAAAACTTTACATAATTAAACGAATATTGTGACAATATGTCGTGACAATTTGCGTCGACACCGGATGCGTAGCTCACATGTGCACCAGACGGGCCATCAGAAGAACCAACCGTGTGCTCTCATTCTCTGTTCCCACAGCCAGTAACCGAGGGGATCGAGTCAAGGTTAGCTACGCGAATCTAATAAAAACACTTTAACTTGAACAAAAACAAGAAGTTACACGTCTCAGTGTTCAAGTGTATTTACTTGGTGATGCGGCGTTGCGTGCGGCAGGTGTTCGCTAACCTGAACTTATATTCGCATCGTACTGATACTCAGTTGTAGAAACGAGTTTATTTATAGATACGCCGTACAAGGCAGATACGTTTAAAAAGATTATCTCAGACAAATTATTATAGCGTTTAATGTGCAAAGATTACGATTTGAAGGTATTTAGCATTAATAGTTAGTAGCTCATTATCATTACACAACGTAAAACATAGGTAAAATTCTACCTGCACAGTGTGCGATTGTAAATTTGCAGAGAAATATCTCGGTCTCGACACGTTGTTAGAGCACAAATACACGTTCTTTTTATATCCAAAAAACTGCTATTTTTAATCATTTGTACGAGTGACATGTTTAACTGAAAATTAAGGAAATGGAATAAAACACGACTGTTAATTACGGAGTCTTACACACAAATACGTTTCCATT
>JALPQI010013846.1:0-33326 GCA_025490895.1 Thaumatotibia leucotreta | reverse complement strand
TATCAGTGTCAATCAGTGGTGATTGCAAACGTAGCAGTATTTATATCTGTAAGTGGTAAATACGTTGTGGAAAATTCCATAATTAGTTATACCTAACCCAGAAGTAGCTGCAATTTTGGCGTGGATAGAGCCATACAATGATTTACAATATGACTATCAAGAATCTGCAAAAGTATGCTTGAGTTGTGAAGTACAAGCCATTGGCTAATGGAGGCATACAGTTATTTTGAAACATATCAATAGTATTCTTCATCAAAGAAAATCCACTAGAACTTCAAACTATGTACAAAACTGGATAGAAAACCGCAATTCATTAAAGTTTGATCCCGACCGGTCCGTGATACATTGTAATGTTTGTGATTTTTCTATTACTCAGCTCAAAAGAAGAAGTCTACTATACTTGATAAAACCTGTGGTTTATGTTTCGATTGACTGTAAGGAAATATGGCGACGCATAAAAATTATCACTTTAAAAAATATGTACTCCTGAGTATTAAAAAGCCAGTAACGTTTAAAATTATTAACGTCAAAATATAAAAATTACTACAATGATTGTATAAAAATGTCTACGCTCACATAATGGACGGAAAGAAGTCAATTTGCGTCATTTTTTTATATTTTTTATATTCGTAAGTGTGGATATTTTTATACTATGTCAAAATTATATTGAGACGAAATTATACAAGTAGTCATTTTTATACATTGCCTTACTTTCTTAGAGTCATTAGTGTCATTATACGCATAAATCGCTATGGTAAATTCAGAGCACTTTGAATTCCCCCCAGACAATATGGAAAACGTCGCAGTTATTTACTCATTTTATAATTGTAATTATGAAAATGAGAATGCATATAATATGGCATAATTATCAGGACTTAGAGGCTCTTATTTCAGTAACTTCATGTTCCATGGAACTATCAACTAATTAAAAGAGTTAATATTCAATTTCCGGAATTATGTTTTTGTTCTGATTTCAACTACGAGTAAGTCCAGATAAATTCATTTATGTTTTATATTTATGACACGACACGACCACTCTAAAAACATTTTAAAATAAATTAAATAAGTGAGTACGAGTATGAATATGATTTTAGATTTATGGCAAATGTCGACTCCATAGCTTGCCATTAGTCTTACCGTGCGATGAAAGCTCCGATGCCTAGTAATGATACTAAATATTGACCTGTAACCATTGTTATTAATAAATTTTCATTTTCATTCTCATTTTTCATTTTCATCACGGTAATTGAATTTCCCTGTCAACCTCTTAAAACTTAAACAGCCATTTAAAGTGTAGGTATAATAATTTTGAAATTTCGTTTGTTAAAAAGTTTAAATAACGAAGATTTTTTACCCGTTTATAATTTAAACATAGGATATTCTGATTTAGTATTATTCGCGCGGAAGTGAAAATTACCGTAATAGCGTACCTACTATCACGTAATAGTGGCCGTTTACCTTACCTCTCTAAATGTAAGATTCACTTAAAGGTACTTACAAAAAAATTTGCTTTGATACTCACATAACGAGTACGAGACATTCATCTACAGTGTGTGGTCTTTAACACGGGAGAAAAATGAAATGAGTGACTCCTTAGACTATCAGCAATAATCCTGTAAAGGTCCCGGTGTTTCAAAGTGGTTAAGTTCGGAGATATTGTCATTCAAAGCTATGGACCTTTAGTACTGGATCTTGGCATCACGATGTCGTAGCTTGTCAGTCGCAAGACATCTTGATAGTATACCAGGTAGGAAGTCATAACAATAATTTTGTTTGCATTTTTACACTAATTTGATACGGTTTAAAAAAAAAATTGTACATTTTTCAATGATTCAAAAATGATAAGTTATTGATAACTTTTAATTCAAGTAAATGAACCCATAATAATGAAAAATACATGAACAAAAAATTAAAAATTTTTTTTTTTTTTTTAAATTACAATATGTGGAAATGATTGTTGATCAGCTTATTAATGCACCGTTTAAATTCTCACCCCGGTTGTAGGCCACACACTGTATAGGTAGTTTAGTAATAAAAATAGTTTTGGATTAAGTATTTTTTATGAAGGAAATGACAATTTAATGTCATAATTTAATTAAACGGTCGGATAGCTAATAAAATAGGTTAATGTTACAGCCAGAAATGTATTAAGTGACTGGATTTATCGACAGCTGGAAATGACGATAAAAGTTTACGTTCCAACTCTATTGACGTTTCATTTTTTCTAAGAGCAATCCCGCTCTCTGGTCATTAACCATTATTATATTATATTATATTAGTATTAATTACCGTACAGAGTATATTCGGAAAGAGATGATCACACCAATAATTGGGTTGATACATGGTTGCAACAACTTTTTCTTGTCTATAATTGCCATGGTCTCCCGAGTCACGCTGATTTTATGCAAAAGTATGCTACCTACTTAAACTATACAAACATGGCATGTAGTCCATGACATGGGCAAACGGATGCTGTTTAGCAAATGCGTCAAGCTACGTTCATTTTGCAATAAAATGTCTACTTTAATTAGTAATTTTTAAATGACTTTTAATTGACGAATTAGGGTAGGTCGACTATTAAGGAAAGGGCTTCATACACCAGGAAAATGCATACTTGCATTTTTTTAATAGCATAATTTTACATAAAACTCAAACTCAGGAGACCGCAACCATGGCAATAACAGATAAGAAAAAGTTGATACACCCGTATAATAAAACGACTTTTTTGTCATTATTTGTTCGTCTGTTCGTTAAAATTGAAATATTATTTATTTGAATGGGCGTGTGTTGTTACAAATATGATGAAAAAAAAAAAAAGTTTTTTGATGCTATATCAAAATTAGGACTCCCAACTGTTATAAAAATTACAAATAGAGTAAATTGCTTGTAACTGGCCACTACCAGTAACTGGCCACCTTATGTAATAGTAATAACTCTATGCGCTTATAGTTAGAATTCATTTTAAAACGATGTGTCATGTCAATGTCAATCACTCTTCCAAGATGAATTCTAATTATAATTATAAGTACCTACATAGAGTTTTTTTATATAAGGTGGCCAGTTACTGGAAGATGGGCACTTGGCAGTTACTAGCAATTTATCCTAAATCGTGAAAATATAAAACATTTTATAATATCTGCTTGAATTGAGCATGTTCGCAGCATTTTCTATAAACATACGTATTTCTGACCTATTCCTATTGCCCTTAAGTGTAATAACTCAATTCCAGAGACATAGAGAACACGCTCCAAGAAGCCCTAAAGATGGACAAGGGTACAGGCTGCGAGATCCCACAGCTGGATCCGTTCGCCAAGGAGGTGATACAGTTCGACAAACAGCTGCCGCCCATCAAGTGCCTCGGCCGGGACTGGGTCAAGTGCTATGTGAGTTCATCATCATCAGTTTGCTGGTGGTAGGACCTCGTGCAGGGTCCGTCCGGATAGCTTCCATTTTACCCGTTAACCTGCTGTGTTTCGGTTTGCGAGTAAAATGGTGTAATTACTGGCATAGATAGAGGTAATCCATCTAAGTCCTCAGGGTTAGGCAGCGCATAGGCGATTTTTTGGTCACTATGTCCATGAACCTCAGTTCCTGCTTTCCATGAGGTGGGCTGAGAGCTCAGTTGTCTACTTTCGTCACATAAAAAAAAAATTAACCTTTTAGACGCTAACGACTGATATATTGGCACCGTAGGTTCAACGCCGAAGACCGATATATGGGTCAATCATATTTTTTTGTTGTTCTTCTTTCCCTATGTTTGATGTGGGATTTTTTAAAAATACGATGTTGTATATTACATACAATATTGAATAGTAGTAGTAGTAGTAGTGGTAGAGAATGCTTTTTAGCATTAAGTCCGCCATTTGTACATTTTTCTTTGTTTGTGCAATAAGTTTAAATAAATAAATAAATAAATAGTACAAACAGCAACACAGCTAGATATACACATCAGAAATAGGAAATATTGCATGAAAGAGAATCACACTTTAACGCGTATGTATGTGTGTGCCCTACGAAGGTCTTACGCTATAGGTAAGCTAGGTGGGCTATAATTCAAAAGAGTTTGAAACAATATTTTTTATTTTCTGTTTGTTCCAATGTCATTATTGAATTAAATGTCGTACATTGAATTTGTTTATATTAATTTCCGTTTAAAGACTATCCGTCCGAAAGAGGTCCGAAAGCTAAAATATATTTTTGACAAATTCACACGTCTTGTTACAATAAATCCTTTTCAGACTACAGTGACAAAAGTTCACACATACGCAAACGTTATTCAATTTGAAGTTGACGTAATACCTATATGTACCTATATATATTTATATCTTTCATTTTCGCTCTGCTCTGTCTTTAATAATGGTCAGTTAGGTGTGTTGCTGTTTGTGCAAACATAAATTGTAGAAAACATTTTAAAATATTGGGCTTTTTCGAGGTTTTGGGCTTGTCCATTTATCACGTCATAGGATTTTGGCCTATTTTAGACCCCCCCATCCCCCATGGTGTAATTACTGGTCATGGTGATATTTATTATGATATTGGCGATATTTTCAGGACCCCCCCCCCCTAGCCAATATGACGTGTAATTTATTGCCAACTTAAGTAGTCCTCATAGTAAAATGTGATGGTGTACTCCAGATATAATTGCTCGTATCGCTATGGCCAAGAGAGCATTTAATGCCAAGAAACAATTATTTAAGTCTAAGATATCTTTCCATATCAGAAAACGTTTTATTAAAACTTATATTTGGAGTATAGCCTTATATGGAAGCGAGACGTGGACTTTAACTCAGCGTGATAGAGCGAGATTAAACGCTTTCGAAATGTGGACATGGAGAAGGATGAAAGGTATAAGCTGGAAAGAAAAAAAGACTAACGAAGAGGTGTTGAATTTGGTAGGTGTAGTGATGTGCCGTCGGTAAATTACGCATTTACGGTAATTCTCATCGATGGAAATTACGGTAAATTATGGAAATTTCTCGGTAACTTACCGCTTAAGAAAGTTTGGTCATGTTTAAAATTTGTTTACAAATATCGTGTTTTCAAACTTTTTATTATTTTTCGTGTTGTTTTCTTAACGAAAGTTATTTCACATTCACACCTTTTTGCTTAAACATGTTATGATGTTAAATTATTTTATCGATTCACGTGGTACTTTCAAATAAGTATTTTAATGTTATCTGGCTCAGGCACCTATTTATGTAGTAATTTTGTTACTGTGCTCGTAAATCATAAGATCTTTTGTTACTCATCGTGTTATCTAAGGTAGCACTTGCAGGTAAAATTTAAAGGGTTTAGCGATGGTTGTAAATACTATCTAATTAGAAGCTAGGCTATGTCATTGTCCTGAGTTTGGATGTTTCGTGATGTGCGTTGCGTATTTTTTGTTAGGTTCAGGTAGTTATGGTGGGGAAAATAATTGTGCCCCCTAACGTAGAACAGATTCCAGTTTTTTATTTGGACGTAGTTTAGCAAAAAGGATCCAACCTCAAAAAATTGTCATTGAAAAGACTGACTTTTGCTTTTGACAGAAGTTTTAAGTTTCAGTTGATGCGACTTTATACCGGCAGCTCAACATACAGATCTCTAAGTCCCTCAAACGCGATATGCGCCAATTCCGTACCAAGTGTATAGAAGAAGCCATCGAGCGGAACAAGGGCTCTAAAGTTTTTGCAAGGGATCTGTCTGTTGAGCAAAGCCAGCTCGCCAAATTAAATACTGAGGATGGTAGAATCGTCACATCCAGATCTGAGCTGCTGAGTGAGATAGAGGGTTTTTATGGACAGCTGTACACGTCAACTAGCAGACCCGAAGTTGATCTAGCGGAAGACCTCAGAGCTAGACTGACCCGACACTATACAGAAGACATCCCGGACATCAGCCTGTGCGAGATTAGAATGGGTCTTGAACAGCTCAAAAATAACAAGGCGCCTGGGGAGGACGGAACTACAGCTGAGCTTCTGAAGGCGGGTGGTAAACCGATCCTTACGGCCCTTCAGAAGTTGTTCAATTCCGTCTTACTGGAAGGGAGAACGCCAAAGGCATGGAACAAAGGTGTGGTGGTACTGTTCTTCAAAAAAGGTGACAACGCTTTATTGAAGGACTACCGACCCATCTCACTTCTGAGCCATGTCTATAAGCTGTTTTCAAGAGTCAT
The DNA here is from genome assembly GCA_025490895.1 of Thaumatotibia leucotreta. Lineage (NCBI taxonomy): Eukaryota > Metazoa > Arthropoda > Insecta > Lepidoptera > Tortricidae > Thaumatotibia > Thaumatotibia leucotreta. Next base: position 27,172 of record JALPQI010013846.1, on the reverse strand, counting down.
TACGAATCGTCTTGCACGCAGGCTTGATGACTTCCAGCCTCCCGAACAAGCCGGTTTCCGAAGAGGCTTTAATACCGTAGACCACATCCATACGCTTCGCCAGGTTATACAGAAGACCGAAGAATATAACCTTCCCCTCTGTTATAGCGTTTGTGGACTACGAGAAAGCCTTCGATTCGATCGAAACCTGGGCAGTACTACAGTCTCTCCAACGGTGCCAAGTCGACTACCGCTATATCGAGGTGTTGAAGTATTTATACGAGAGCGCCACAATGTCAGTCCGACTCCAAGACCAGAGCTCGAAGCCTATTCTGCTGCAGCGGGGAGTTAGGCAAGGAGATGTCATCTCCCCTAAGCTGTTTATCGCTGCACTGGAGGATGTCTTTAAGACTCTGAACTGGAGAAGGCTGGGTATCAACATAAACGGCGAGTACCTCACTCACCTTCGATTCGCTGACGATATAGTAGTCTTGGCTGAGACCTTGGAGGACTTGAAGTACTATGCTCGTTGACCTCAGTAAAGCCTCCGAGCGAGTTGGTCTTAGGATGAACATGGATAAGACGAAAATCATGTCGAATTCCAACGTAGCACCAACGTAGCTACGAATGTAGCACCAACTCCCGTAATAATCGGAGAATTTACACTCGAAGTTGTAGACGAATATATATACCTAGGGCAAACTATTCAGTTAGGTAGGTCCAACTTCGAGAAAGAGGTCAATCGTCGAATCCGACTCGGTTGGGTAGCGTTCGGGAAGCTACGACACATATTTTCGTCCAATATTCCGCAGTGTTTGAAGACGAAAGTCTTTAATCAGTGTGTGTTGCCAGTGATGACATACGGTACTGAAACGTGGCCGCTTACAATATGCCTCATAAGAAGGCTCAAAGTCACCCAAAGGGCTATGGAGAGGGCTATGCTAGGAGTCTCTCTGCGTGATCGGATTAAAAATGAGACCATCCGCAGCAGAACCAAAGTAACCGAAATAGCTCTCCGAATCGCTAAACTGAAGTGGCAGTGGGCGGGGCACATTGCGCGTAGAACCGATGGCCGTTGGGGCGGGAATGTTCTTGAGTGGCGGCCACGTACCGGAAGGCGTAGCGTGGGTAGGCCCCCCACAAGGTGGACCGATGACCTGGTGAAGGTCGCAGGAGTCCGCTGGATGCGGGTGGCGCAGGACCGGTCATTGTGGCAATCTTTGAGGGAGGCCTATGTTCAGCAGTGGACGTCTTTCGGCTGATATGATGATGATGATGATGATAAAAAATTAAAAATATCATTGAAAACATTAAAATTTTCTATAGGAAATTTTACCTGAGAACTTTCTTGGAGAGAATTTTCGGTAATTTACGCCCGTAATTTACCGTAATTTTGGTAATAAACTAGTTCCCGCCCACGGATGTTTCTGAAAATTTCTACATAAGTCATGGCTAGTCAACTAAATACTATCCTGGAAAAATAATAATGAAAATGTGTGTATTTAGACAACTTTCTCATTAATTACCGATATTGGTAATCTTACCGAGAAAGTTACCACAAGATTCTCTAAATTCTCGTAAATTACGGTAACGGCACATCACTAGGTAGGTGAGACAAGAAGCTTGTTGAAAACGACAGAGAACAGAAGAGGAAACATGTTGGGGCACCTGATACGTCATGGCGACTTTATAAAGACTATAATTGAAGGCAAAATTGAAAAAAGAAGAGAGAGAGGAAGGCCAATGCGTGCATTTTTGGATCAAGCCAAAGAGAAAGTTAAAGTAGTGACGTATCAGGAGCTCAAAACAGTAGCAGAGACAAGGACAGAGTGGCGAGAACTCCACCGACAAGAGCAAAGCTCTTAAATTTGTGATGATGACATGTGATGGGAAAAACATCGACATATTGGAGCGAGCGTGATGGCCAGCTTTACGTATCGAGTAAAACCTAACGTTACCGATAAGTCTCACGCCGCGCGCGCATGCGAACGGTACTCAGCGCGAGCTGCGTTGGTATTATCAAAAATGTCTAATACTGTGAAGTGTAAAGCGTGTAATGTTGTGATTAACGAGTTGTTGGCTTTTATAAGCAACAAGTTGCATCTCCTGGACGAGCCAACTTTAAGGCGCATCTGTGTTACGGCGTTTTCCGAAAGTGAAATAGTAACCGCAAAACGGTTGCTATTTGAATCTGTTTCCAAGTCAAGTGAATTAAAGAAACGCAAGTGTGATGGAAAGTCCAATCGTGACTTGGATGATATAATTGGTCTCATGAAGAACTGTCGTGTCGATGAAACCCCTATTTTTGTCGCGAGAGACCTTCATAAATTACCACCCGTGTTATTCAACCATTTGGATGCAACGAAAATACTAAAAGATCTGGCTGAGTTACGAATAATCATAGATGAATCTGCCACTAAGAACGAATTAGATGTCGTTAAATGTGATCTCGAGAATCTTAAAAAAGCATCGCTGGTTAATAACTATCAAGAAAATATTAACTTAAAAAGAGGGGCCTGCGTAATGAACAGTTTCGATTGTCACAGTGGACCTATGGGCCTGCAATTTTTGTCGAATGAAAATGAGACGAGTCCGCAAACAGATAATTCGGTTTTTTATGAAAATTCGAATAAGTATGAACAAACAAGTAAACCGCCATACAAAGTGGGTAAACAAGCATTTAGCGTCGCGCCGACCGTTGAGGTACCCGCTTCTGATATTAGCGAGTGCGCGGCCGGGGGGGGCGAGGGGCGCTCGCCACCGCGGCTCGCATCGCCGTCCGCCGCCGCCGCCGCCCCTGTCTCAGGCATGACTCAACTCGAGCCCGAGAGAAAATTACGGAAAATACCTACCGCGCGCGCGAACAGTTTAGGCACTGAACACACTGATGCGGCGGGCGCCGAGCAGGCTAAGGTATCATATTCGGATACCGCGAAAGGTGGCACTTTTAAATCGCCCATTTCGGATAGCGAATGGGTCACGGTGCAGAGGAAAAGACTAAGGAATAGATTTATAGGTCACCAAGGGAAAGCAATAGTATCGTCTGATATTAAATTTAGAGCAGCCGATATTAAAGTTCCCCTATATATCTACAATGTCTCGAAGGAGGTGTCGGAGTTCGATATAGTCGAGTACATAAAAAGTCAAACCGATATTGTAGTTTCGTTGGAGAAAGTGACAATGAAAATGGAAAAAAAGTACGATGCTTACAAAGTGTTCGTGCCAAAACACAAGGTCGGTTTGTTTTTGAAAGACGACTTTTGGCCGGATGGTATAGTATATCGTCGTTTTGTAAATTTCAAGAAAAGCTGAAAGTTTAATTTGAATGATAAATACCTACTCATCCCATAATGTATAATACGACAAATGTAGTAAGTTTTAATTGTAAAAACATTAGAAGGTCAGTGGATTGTGTACGTAGCTTATGTCGCACCGCTGGAATTATTGCTTTACAAGAAACCTGGCTGATGGAGCATGACATCTCTTTTCTAAGCACCATAAGTGATGAATTTGCCTTTACGGGAAAATCAGCGATTGATTCGTCAGTACAGGTACTTAGAGGTAGACCCCACGGTGGTGTCGCATTATTGTGGAAGAAGGCGTTATTTCCGTGCGTGTCGGTCATTAAGTGCAACAGTGTGCGGCTAGCGGCTATAAAACTAGTCCTCGACGACCGGCCGGTGATCGTGGCGTCGGTGTACATGCCTACTGACGCAGCGGACCATATGAGTGAGTTCACTGAGTGTTTGGGTGAAATATATTCTATAGTGGAAAGTAACGACGTTGAGGCGGTGTTCGTGCTCGGGGACTTCAACGCCCACCCGGGTGAGTCGTTTTGTTTGGAACTTATGAATTTTTGCTACGAACAATGTTTAACCTGTGTGGATATAGACTTATTGCCGAGTGATACCTACACGTACGTTAGTGACGTCCACGGTTGCAGGCGCTGGCTCGACCACTGCGTAGTGACGAGCGCAGCTAGGGCCACGGTCGTTAGTGCATCGGTGTTATATAATGTTTATTGGTCCGACCACTATCCGTTGTCGTTGAACTGTAACTTTAATTTGATTAAGGCGAAAACTATGTCTCCTACTGAATTTATTTGTAATAAAGTAATTTGGGGCGAGCGTGATGCGGGTCAAATAGATAAATATGTTGAATTGTGTAATAGAAAATTAAAGGATGTTGTTTTTCCATCGGAATTTACCGAGTGTGCAGATCGAATGTGTAACAAGTTGGAACATAAACAGAGGATAACTGATTTGTATGTTTGTGTAATTAATGTCTTAAAATGGGCTGCCACGGAGTCTCATAAGAAAGTTAGGCGCGGGAGGCATAAATATGTTCCGGGTTGGAACATGCATGTTGCACACGCGCACCGGGAGGCGCGGTACTGGTTTCAATGCTGGGTATCTTATGGCAGGCCTGTAGCAGGGTATATCCATGAGAATATGTTACAGTCAAAAAAGATTTTTAAAGATAAATTGAAATATTGCCAAAATCATGAGCAGACTATAAGAATGGATATAATTGCTAAAAACCATGCCAAAAAAGACTTCGGAAAATTCTGGAAAAGTACTGCGAAGTTGAGCCCCAAAGCCAGTCTTCCTGTGAGCGTGGGCGGTAGGCATGATCCAATAGATATCGCTGAGGCTTTCCGGAGTCATTTTAAAGTGGAATCCCCACTTGCGTGTATTGGTAGGCACGATGCTGGGGTTGAGGATGGCCAGGATGGGTCACCGTCCATTAGGTTTACGGCTAAGCAGGTTGCTAGTAAAATAATTCGAATGCAGAAAGGGAAGTCACCTGGACAAGACAGCCTCAGCATCGAGCATCTCAAGCATGCAGGTGATCATCTTCCAAGGGTACTGGCTTTGTTGTTTAACTTATGTATTAGTCATAGCTATTTGCCCGACGAGCTTATGTATACTATAGTGGTGCCTATTCTAAAGAATAGAACTGGTAACGTCTCTGATATGTCCAATTACAGGCCGATATCACTAGCCACGGTTGTAGCGAAGGTGCTGGACAGTTTGCTTGACGACATATTAGGTAATAACATTCAGCTCAATGACGCCCAATTCGGTTTCAGGCCGGGGTTATCTACTGAGAGCGCTATTCTTTGTCTCAAGCAAACTGTACAGTACTATACATCTCGGGAAACGCCGGTGTTTGCCTGTTTTTTGGACTTATCAAAGGCTTTTGATCTGGTGTCTTATGACCTATTATGGCAAAAACTGCGCGATAAAACATCGGTTCCTCGAGAGGTTACCGCTTTGTTCAGGCACTGGTATGGTAATCAAAGAAATAGTGTAAGATGGGCTGGCGCTTTCTCTGATTCTTATGTATCGCATTGCGGTGTTAGGCAGGGAGGTCTAAGCTCGCCTAATCTGTTCAACATTTACATGAACGACCTAATCGAGGAGCTCAGCAGTTCTCATGTCGGGTGCCACGTAGAAGGGGTCTGCGTAAATAATCTAAGTTATGCAGACGACATGGTGCTGCTGAGCCCCTCGATGGGAGGATTAATAAAAATGTTACGCATTTGTGAGGCATATGCGGAGGCCCACGGGCTCAGGTACAATGGCTCTAAGAGTGAACTTATGCAATTTAAGGCGGGTAATAAAACCTACCAAATGGAACCAGTCTCTCTTTGTGGTACCCTTTTAAAAAGAGTTGATAAGTTCAAGTACCTGGGCCACTGGGTGACCGAGACCATGTCAGATGTAGTGGACATGGAGCGCGAGCGCCGCGCGCTGTGCGTTCGCTGTAATATGTTGGCCCGCAGATTTGCACGTTGTGGTGGGGGGGTCAAATTGACTTTATTTAAGGCCTTTTGTCAAACCTTCTACACGTGTGCTCTGTGGACGAACTTTACGCAGCGGGCGTACAGTGCATTGCGTGTACAATATAATGACGCGTTCAGGATGTTATTCGGGCTGCCCCGATATTGTAGTGCGTCAACCATGTTCGCAGAGGCGCACACTGACTGTTTTTTTACCATCATGAGGAAACGATGTGCGTCCCTTCTCAATCGCAGTCTGCACAGTTCGAATAGCATCCTGAACACGCTAACCCAGCGCTGGGACTCGCCACTATTGCAACGCTACGTACAACTCCACGCGCCTGTAGTGCCGGTGCCCAGGCGCCTTTAGGTAACTTAGTTATAATTTACCATCTACTAATCCTAGCGATAAGTTTTGTAACTTCTACCTATGTATCTAACACTTATATGGAATCAAAAGTTCTGAAATAAATTATTTGAATTTGAATTTGAATTTGAAAAAGCTTTTTTGCTAAATCCGTAAAATTTTAAAACTCGGTTTAGGATTTGACATCTGGTTATGTTTAAAAAGCGTTTTAAAAAAAAAGTATAAATTATATATTTTTTTACTATCTATAATGCTATTCAAGCAGTAGCAGAGAGTGACAACGAATCAAAATGACACGTGATTTGTCCGATGACCTATGGTGATAATTGGTGATTCTTTCTTGACATTTTTCACAAAACTTTGTTACAGCATTCAAAATGCCGAGTAGTAGACGATATAAAAGCGACTATGGTCGACATAAGCTGCACGTTCCGGGACATAGTGTTCCTCAGCGACAACAAGAGAACCATAGGCCCGCCGACCCGGATAGATAAAAATGGCGTCTACCAGTTGAAAGAGAGCGACCATGTGAAGGTGGAGTGTGCTGGGAGGAAGAGAGATGGGTATGTTTATTGTTGTTTTCATAATATGTATTTTAAATTATTGCATTATGCTTGTCATAACGTCCAACGTAGTTAAGCAAAACCGACGTGGCCGTGTGGTGGCGGCAGTAAGACATTTGTCACCGCTCCAACTCTTCCTGTAAGTGTCGTAAGAGTCGATGAAAGGGATTGAAGTGTCACTGACCATTCTTTGATAGAAGATAGATGATGGGCAGCGTCATCATAGTGGACAGATTACTGCGATCGCCTATATGATTGCGCAGCGTGGCGATTATTGGCATTTACCTCCTAAGCCTACGCATATTTAATAAGCAAGGAACGGACAAACGCCCGTCATTTTTAAAACATAACCCTCTTCCGAACGGTAGAGACTTCCTTATCTTATCTTATGATATTTACATATTTGATTTTATAACATTTGTTTTATAACTCTGACACAAATGATCTATTTAGGAGATTCCAACTCTTACTTACCTACTTGTACAAATCATGATTTTGACCAATAAACGATTCAGATTTTTTGATATTGAATTATCATTTGTGACCAATGTTACAAATTCACAATCATGGTGTGTACAAGTAAGAAGGCGTTGAAATAATCTGAAATAGATACTTTAAGCTTTGTATTAAAAAATATATCATATAAAATAAAATATGTTGACATCATAAGATAAGGATTAAGTCTCTACTACAAGAAACAGGGTTATGTTTTCAAAATGACGGGCGTTTGACCGAATATATAATGGCCAATATAAAAAACATACGCTATGTCAACATTTCTTTGCAAGAGTCAGAAAATAATGAAACGTATTATTTGAACCCGTGTTTATTTCCAGCGGCAAATCCTCCTGGTCGGGCAACACGCTCGGGTTCCGGCCCGTGCCGCGGGCGCCCTCGCCCCACGGCCGGGAGCACTCCTACGACGTGCTCATATTCGGGTTCGACTCGACGGCGAGGAACGGGTTTATACGACGCATGCCGAAGAGTTGGCAGGCGTTGAAGGATATAGGCACTACTGTTATGGAGGGGTGAGTCTCTTATCTATCCGTCTGTCTGCTGTATTACTGTCTGATTCTCTGTCCGTCTGTCTGTCTGTCTATCTATCCGTCTGTCTGTCTGTCTGTCTGTCTGTCTGTCTGTCTGTCTGTCTTGAAGGATATAGGCGCTACTGTTATGGATGGGTGAGTCTGTCTGTTTATCTACTGTCTGCCTATTTGGCCTATCTGTCTATGGATGGATAAGTCTGCCTATCTGTCTGTTATGCATGGATAAGTCTGCCTGTCTGTCTGTCTGTCTATCGGTCTGGGTGTCTGTCTATCTATCTATCTGTCTGCCTGTCTCTTTATCTGTCCATCTGTGTATCTGTCTCTCTGTCTATCTATTTGTCTGAGTGCCTGCCTCTCTATTGTCTGCATGTCTCTGCGTCTGCTGTCTGTCTTACTGTCTGTCCGTTTGTCTTACTGTCTGCCTGTCTGTGTCTGTCTATCTGTCCGTCTGTTATACTGTCTGTCTATCTATCTATCTGTCTGCTTGCCTGTCTTTCCGTTTATCTATCTGTCTAGCTGCCTGCCTATCTGTTTGCCTGTATACCTGCCTGTCTCAACACGGTCGGGTTCCCCCTCGCCCCGCCGGCGGGAGTACTCCTACAATATGCTCTTATTCGAGTTTGATACAAAGGCGAGGAACGGGTTTATACGACGCATGCCGAAGAGTTGGCAGGCGTTGAAGGATATAGGTGCTACTGTGATGGAGGGGTGTGCCTGTCTGTCTACTCTACAAGTACAATATAGGGTAGAATTTCAGTAATAAAACAATCATCCCCACTTTACATGCATGGGGGGGGGTGGTGCTCGATTAATTTTTGTTTTTATTATTATTGTACCATTTCCTCAGCGTGTTCTATATGTATCATCATATTCAGCCGTTACTCGGCCAGCGCTCAGCATAGGCCTCTCTTCTTGTACGCCACTGGATGTACAGTCACCACACGGGATTTTTGAGCCACTTGCCACTGTTCGCAACTTGGTCGAATAATACAAATCGGGTTCCGAACTCTTATGAGGCTGGTATCACGACTTCGGCCGAACTCTGCTGACCAATGGGGCGGTCGTTGCTACGGTTAGCCAATGACCGCTCGCGTATTCTTCAGAAGGTGACATTACCATGGTTACGTAATAACAAAAATGTTTAACCAAGGTCGCTATTTTTCCTGAAGCTGACGTTACTATAGTTACGTTATAACATCCGCTTTAGACGGAGACGTCAATCTAACTTCACAGCCCTGATGGTAATTTCGTTCACTTTCCTTTTAACGGCTGTCACTGACAGGTATTTTTTCAGTGGCTACTGACCTGGCCGATTATGGGTAGATTGTCAAAGGTTACCTACCATATTTCTACAAAGGTTACATTACATAAGTTTTCAACTAACGTCAACTGAGCTGTAACGAATGATAATAAAGATAGCAATAGCATTTGTCTCTGTCAATGAAAAAAACAATTTAAAATTGCTCGATAACATGCCTATTTATATAAATATGAATGGAAAAAATACCTCGCCTATTAATATCAGATAAATCATGGCTTCCGATTTGAAGCAAATACGAATAAGTTACTAAACGGTTTTAAACAAATCTATGAAGAACTGTCGTTATCCAGTTTCCTCTAGGAACAACGACATCTAGCGTCTAATAATGGCCGATGACTAATCCTTAATTCTCGTAGACGAAGAAATTTTTATTATTTCAACTAGTTTTGACACACTGAAATTTTGACGCAACAAAGATTCGTATTTGACTGACATATCATCGGGGAACATCGGTCATGTCGCGATCGTGCCTACTTTGATAAATTCAAATCCAGTTATACAGTATTTTACATGTTTATTTCATATCCTTGTTAAATTAATACAGATATAATCTTCAGCGATCCGTCTCCTTCCTTTTCAATTCTTTATCTGCCATTTTTCTTCTTTTGTTTTTCACCAGTACGTCATCCGATCGTTATGTTCCTATTTTTTTAATTTTAAAGACTACTTTACACAATGGTAAATTAATATTCATTGACAGCAAATATATTAAGACTCGTGTACACAATGTTTTCCTACATTAAAACAGAAGTTTGTTATTTTATATTGCGAAATCATCACATTCGGCCATCCGTACGAGTGCAACTCCTGGTGCATACCGTGCATACGTGAACTTAAGACTCGTACAGACCGCCTAATATTTTCTTAGACATATAGAAGGTGTAGGTACAACATAACTTAAAGTAAAATTCTACGACAAAAAATTCAGACATGAATCAGATTTAATCAAATATCTGGATTTTTTTGTAGACTAACATACAACAACAACTTAATTTTAAAAATAAATTATAACAAAATCTATCATCACATTCGGTTGATAATTTTACTTTTCAGTAATCATTTGCTCTAAAGGCAATACCTGGGATATAAGGCTGCGACAGTACGCATTTTATACGAGATTACAATATTTTAAAAGTAGCTGTAGTGAATTAAATCTCTTGATCAGATTAGCGCTTTCAATCTGAATATTCGGCTGATTTCAGTATTCGAATAATGCGGCATGAGGTATTCGAATATTTGGAAGCACTAGATCAGAAGATAGAATTCGAGACGGTTAACCCTTTACTTGGCATTGTACATTGTATATAAAATACATATTAAATACAGAATTTGTTTGCTTTATACAACGGCTAGGAGGCAACGCAAGATTTTTTTTTAATATTCTGCCAATAAAAGGGTAAAAACAAAATTCAATATGCTGTTACCCTTTTAAACGGCTTCCATCTCGCATCAAAATGTGATATGCACGCTAATATGTCTACTAATGAACAACGAAAATAAGCCACCAGCAAGACGGCTAATTTGACAGCATACTCGATGATTACAACATTTACAACACACGGCTACTTTTGTGGTTTTTGGCGTTCAAAGGGTTAAAGACCTTCAAGGTAATTATGGTTTTAGTACTCTCACAAGTTTTATAAAGACACTACACAATAATATATCTGAAGCTTAATAACAAAGAATGATGTCATGACCAACTATTTTACAGTTTCGGTCACAAAACAGCATTGAATCTCCAGTGAACCACTGTACAATATTTTTGAATCCCGTGAATGAGGCGGAAATTTACAAAATTATCATGGCATCTAGCAACAGTAAAACGAATGGATATTATATTACATTATTCGAATATATAATATTTTACCTACATCAATTAAATAATGTTCAAATAATCGTTTTGAAACAATCCCTATAGGTTGGCTCTTAGATAAATGTTTTACTCTGTTGTAAACTTCTTAGCGAATGCAACAATTAATTACAATTTACCACTCTTACATTATAATATTTATATTACTTTGAATTCTTGGTTAGTACTTATTATTATGAGGCATGATAGTTATGCACTGTTACAAATACTATTGTTCTGCATGCCCTTTTTTTTGTCGAACATAAGCAATTAAGCATCATTCGAAATCTAATGCTATCACTATCTGTACCACTACTATGATTTAAATTAATTAATTCTTAAACGATACACTTCCTATTATCTGCACTCCCTTAACATACGTTATCAACTTCTCCTTTGTTGTTCTGTTCTATTATGGATTAATTTTCTCATCTATCGTGAAGCCGGCAGCCGCTTGCTCGTTTGCAGTCGGTGGAATGAATCGCTTTGGCTGTGGTTCTTTTTCAGGCTGAGGCCTTGATGGTGACTGCTCGGGCCGAAGGATCTACAGCTCTGCTGACGCTGTACCCGATTCCTCTTTCTTCACTCATGCTGTAGTGTTCCTTCTCGCAGCTCTGCGGCCACGTTTGGCCTTGGTAGACGACGGAGTGACCCGGCACGTATCTTTCGTTTTCGGCTTTGTCTCTCTCGCTTAACATTATCCTCGTCGTAGTCCATAATCCCGGAAAATAAACGATAATAATTAATAAGGTGCAAATTAACCTTAGGTAATAGCCTAAATCGACATGTCCTCGTAACATCGAGAATATTATTCAGTCTCTCATGAAACAACATGGCTCACTCTATTATGAACACTACGTAACAACATTTTTATTTTTTTAAGGAACGTAGCTCTTTACAGTTTTGGAACATACATAGCTCCAATCAGACACACTTGGCCTGATACACATAGTTAAGGAGCATACATAGCTCCACTCAGACACACTTGGCCTGATATAGCTTAAGAGCATACATAACTCCGTCCAGACACACTTGGTCTGAAAATCTTATGGAACATACATAGCTCCATTCAGACACACTTGGCCTGATATAGCTTAAGAGCATACATAGCTCTATCCAGACACACTTTGCCTGAAAATCTCATGGAACATAAATAGCACCATTTAAAATATTACATGAGCCCCTGTGGCCATACATAACCCTTGGCTCGTATCATCGCGTTATTTATTTAACAATTGTACACACTTTATAATTAAATGTGCATTAAAATGTATTCATATTTGAATTACTAAAAACATAAGTGTCACTTATTACACTGTCAATTATTATAAAGATAATTATTTAACATGAGGGACGAAAATGAAACATACCTATCATATTAGGTACTAAATTATATTTCTTTTATGATAGACGAAGATGACGCCTGATCGAATTATTATAATTTATTATTCGTGAGCTTTCCAATAGTCAAATGAATAATCATGCTTCATTCAGGTATATATTACTCATATATACCTACTTCAATAGCAATAGGTAGCATCATTATTATAATAAACTCTTGTTAGCGTAAAACACCTTAAAGTAAATGTTTATTTGAAGTCAATTTATATAATTTAAGTTGAAAAATAGTCCAACAAAATAGTCGTTCAAGCTAGAGCACATTTTCAAAGTATTTTATTTGATAGAGCATTCGTGTGTGGGTATTCAAATGTGAAGTAATGAAAATGGATCAATATAATTTTTAAACCACATGCTAACAGGTGAAATTTCGTACCTTTTGTGTATCATAGTTAACATGATTTATAAAATCTGATTTAAAGAATATTCAAAGGAGTACCTGCATACACATATAAATTATGACAGATTTTTCCCGCTACTATAGTTATAGAGTCAACTTAGAATCTTAGGCCACTTAGGGAGTGTAAAGTTAGAACATTGTTGAACTTTAAAAGACTTTGGTGTCAAAATAGAATAACTTGGATTCTACTTTATAATTAATTACACATTGGACCGCCAACCTACGATTTAATTTACCATGCCACACGTGCTAAGCGGTGATGAATAGATTAGTTACAAAAGACATAATGTCGACATTATCCATAAATATGCTGATTGTGATTATCGATACATTTTTTTTTATATAATATAATTAACACCAAAGGCTGGAGTGGCACAATTTGAGGCGTAATATGCAGGCTGTGACCGGAACCATCTCCGATTTAATTCTGATTAGTTAAATTGTAGTAAAATTAATTGAATTCCGATTTCGTTTCTTCTACAAGATCAATGCTAGTATTACTCACGAATTGCCTTAATAAACGACGTACATCTTTTTGTAATGTTTCAAAACAATATAATGTGAAACGTTAAATATGTCATTAAAAACATTTTAATTTTTACTTCTTATTGTTTAGGTAGTGAAAACCATAAAAATATGTGGCGTTCTGATAGACTGCCCCTTCTAACCTATTTGGTTCAGGAAATATAAAGTTTATTTTTCAAACATTAATTTCATAATGACGAATTATTTGACTATGTCATCTTTTTCAAATATTATTCTAAGGTTACCGGACGAAAAATCCTGCTTACCTACACAACACAGGAAGTTTTTAATGCTAACATGGCATCGGTAAGTCAATGCGTATTTAAAAAATAAACGTTATAACCATTGACATAAATAAAAGGGGTAGACATGGTACCGTACCAGGCGCACGATCGTGTCATCGTGTGCTAGCAAATATAGGTTCCGGGACCGATCTTGAATCAGTCGTGTGTCATCGGCGTAATTTTGGTATTGCTCAAGAAATATGTCATGTTGTGCCTTTTTTTAATGCTTCAACAACTCCAAATATAGAAACAAAACTCATGGCATCACTTTTTATTCATTTAAGTATCGTTTTAATCATTAAAACAAAAATATTCAGCAATTCAAATACAACAAAAATAAATTTGTAAATGAGTGAGCGAAATAGTTAAATACGGTACTCATAGGAGAAACACAATTATCCGATACTGAAACATTGCGTAGTAACATCTGCAAAAAAAATAGCAATATGTTTTTCCTAACCCTGACATCCTAGTACTTGTGACCCAAGTATGAACTAGGTATAAAACCTAAATGTATAATTAAATAAATACACAGAACTGTCAACATACAGATGAGAGAGTGTGTGTACCTACCTATTCCAGTAGCGGGACTTTCGTATCAACCGAAAGACCTTGTCACGCCTTACAGAAAATAGTAATAGGTACGTAGCTTAGGTAAATTAATCGACGAAATTCTGGAAAACTATATCGGCTATTTAGTAAAATGTTCCACTTTGTTGACTCGTTGTTCCAATAAAGATTGTGGTCAAACAAATTCAAATAGCAAATACGCAACGGGTTTCTATAAATCGAAGCACTATAGACTCATTTCAAATTGACAAAAATTGGGAATCTCCTATTCACACGTATATTGCACACGCACCAGTATTTAACTGTACGCATGGTCTTTTATTTTTTTATATTAGACTTTTAACTTGGCCGTTGGGCCCGTAACCGTAGGTAAAGTTCCGTAGCACCATTTGTAACTTAAATTATTATGAATCATATTATTCTTACGGATACATACAAGTACAACACGAAATGCAAAACTTAAATGCTCTATCTAAATAACTCAAAACTGTGCATAAATCAAATAATTGTGAGCGGTATAATGTTTGAGTATCATGTTACTTATAATTCTAAAAATGTAAAGAAATATTTATAGCCAACTTAAAAAGCCGTGCCGTGTGGTGACGGCAGTAAGAATACATTTTGTCACCTCCCCAACTCCTCCTGCGGGTGTCGTAAGAGTCGACTAAGAGATTGAAGTGTCACTGACCATTCTACAAGATTGATGACGGGCAGCAGCGTCATCATAGTGGACACATTACTGCGATCGTCAACCCGCTTGCCCAGCGTGGCGATTATGGGCATTTACCTCCTAATGCGTCTATACGTATAGTTAATAGGAGAGGCCTACGTCCAGCAGTGGAATAACATAGGCTGATGATGATGATGATGATGATGATGAATTTAAAAAGCCTCTCATTTTCAAAGACCCAACTAGATTCAATTAAAATCTATTTAATTGTCATATATTAAGTTATTGTAATCCGAATACAGTATTCGACTGAACATCATATGGCATATTATTATTCATCTCTCTCATTATGGTAGTCACATGAAGAAAATAACTACTTATTATTTAATTGACTTATGACCTGACAAAAAAACATACAATTTAATAATGTCTAAGATTATTTTTGTCTACTGACCGTACTTACTATTTCTAGTAGTTAAAACTGTTATTTTCACGAATTATCATTATTTATTAGACATCTACCGCAAAATATTGTCATCCCGCGTGCTCGCCCATGTTAATTGTATTGGTTTTATTTCTATTACTCGTTCTGTATGTATAGTTTATAGTAGTGTGTAAGTATCTGCACGTGTATAGGTGCTAGATCACATTCTCATTCAACTAAGAACGTCACATGTCTTCCTCTTTTGATATGTCAAGAGTCATAACATAATATTTTTTTGTATGATCTAGTCTAGCTTTATCCCCCCAAAATCAATATTAAAGTCTTAATTTATTTATTTCTACGATTTTTCAGAATTAGGTAATAAAATTTGCCAATGGTTGAATTTTGATCCTTTATGTTTCTATGTAACGATGAACGGATTATAATATAATATGTAATGTATAAAGCCGTATAACGAGATATTACTGTTATGTTTTTATAAATAATTGCAGTTGTATATTGTCTCATACAAGAGAAAATAAAATGGCTAGTCTAACTCGTATTCAGAACGTGCTGTGTCCGCGAGCACGGCTACTAAGCGCGCACGGCGCGCAGCCGTTGCTAGGCGACGGATAAACTAGTACAAAAGAATAGATCGGACTTTCGTTATTACAAACAGAAAATACTTTTTACACTAAACAAATCGTATATTTTTCTTTAATGAAGTAATTATAAAAGTACTGTTGGTACTCTTTAAATTAAGTATATCAGTAAAAATGTACCTTCATATCATGCTATTCATGTGCACAAAAATTCTAGTACAAATGATATAAATTTTACCTTATTGGCTCGTAGATTGTTCCCACTTCCGAGTTTTGATAAATTCAAATCCAGTTATACAGTATTTTACATGTTTATTTCATATCCTTGTTAAATTAATACAGATATAATCTTCAGCGATCCGTCTCCTTCCTTTTCAATTCTTTATCTGCCATTTTTCTTCTTTTGTTTTTCACCAGTACGTCATCCGATCGTTATGTTCCTATTTTTTTTAATTTTAAAGACTACTTTACACAATGGTAAATTAATATTCATTGACAGCAAATATATTAAGACTCGTGTACACAATGTTTTCCTACATTAAAACAGAAGTTTGTTATTTTATATTGCGAAATCATCACACTACTAACGAAAAATACCGAACCCATAATATTACACGACCAAATTGCATCCATTGCCAAGTGGCTCAACATTCCCATGTGGTGACTGTACTATATATTATGTATATTGTATATCTCTTAGAACATATATTACCGTATATCTATACCAAATTGCTTTCTAGTTCTAACGGTCACTGAGCTATACCTACTATCAGAGATTATTTAGTTTAAGTAGATATATCAGCACCATACATTAAAATGCATCCACCAGAAATGTTGTTATTACTAGACGGCGCCACGGTTGATCTTTGTTGCTCGTGGGCATTGTACAGATGGCTCTGAAACAGTATACACTACCTTGCCACGAACGAAACGCATGATCATTTGCAACACATAACATATTTCGCCATACCACTATATAGGGAGGTTGGTATTGTGGTTCATGCGTTCGGCTGTGAAACAGTGGTACCCGGTTCAAATCCTAACAATACGCGCTGAAAATGTTATTTTGTTTCTTTTTTTTTTCAAACTTTGTTTTTTATTTTTTTGATTTTTGTTGCGCATAATCTTTGATTTTGTAAAAACAGTGTTTTACAAGGTGCAAACGGGCGGGTTTTTATTTTGTTGTCGTTTCTTAAAATTTTCCATATATGGACTTTTTTTACATTTTTTTCTACTCAGAATCACGAGCTCTTTCGTTTCGTTTTATAGTTATACAAAGTGATCATAGATCCGATAGATACATACATACATACAGGGTGTTACATACATAATTATACAGGGTGAAAATGAGTATACAGACGAACTTGAAGCGTGAAGAGTGTACCTAGTTATTCCTGACAGAGTTGGGTTATACTCGTTTCTGACTAATTCGCATACGTTGAATACAATTTTCGGGTCCATTATGAGATCCAAGATGGCAGCAATTTATTTTTGCAATTTTCATCATTATACTCGTTTCTGACTAATTCGCATAGGTACGTGGAATACGATTTTCGGGTCCATTCTAAGATCCAAGATGGCGGGAACTTTTTTTTGTAATTTTCATCATTATACTTTTTTCTGACTAATTCGCATACGTGGAATACGATTTTCGGGTCCATTCTGAGATCTAAGATGGCAGGTACTTTTTTTTGCAATTTTCATCATTATACTCGTTTCTGACTAATTCGCATACGTTGAATACAATTTTCGGGTCCATTATGAGATCCATGATGGCGGCAACTTATTTTTGCAATTTTCATCATTATACTCGTTTCTGACTAATTCGCATACGTGGAATACGATTTCCTGGTCCATTCTAAAACCCAAGATGGCGGCAACTTTTTTTTAAATTTTCATCTTTATACTCGTTTCTGACTAATTCGCATGCGTGGAATACGATTTTCGGGTCCATTCTAAGATTCAAGATGGCGGGAACTTTTTATTTTGCAATTTTCATCATTATACTCGTTTCCGACTAATTCGCATACGTGGAATACGATTTCCGGGTCCATTCTAAAATCCAAGATGGCGGGAACTTTTTTTTTGCAATTTTCATCATTATACTCGTTTCCGACTAATTCGCATACGTGGAATAATTTTTTTGGTTCCATTCTAAGATCCAAGATGGCGGGAACTTTTTTTTGTAATTTTTATCATTGTACTTGTTTTCGACTAATTTACAAACGTGGAACCCGAATTTAGGGCGAATTTAAGATCTAAGGTTATTTACGTATATGTATTGGCAATGGAGTATCTTTAATGATAAAAACTGCCCAAAAGTACATCAATTGTAAGATATACAAAATGGCGGACAACCTTTTTTGAACTTTTGTGCAGTTTTTTTTTTCATTATAGGTACTGCATTTCCGCTACTCATAAGAACATGCTAAATATAAAAACTCTTGGATATTAAATTAACCCCAAATTAGGGTTCCACGTTTATAAATTAGTCGAAATCGAGTACATTGACAAATATTACAAAAAAAATTACCGCCATCTTGGATCTTAGAATGGACCTGAAAATCATATTCTACGTACCGTAAAATGGGGCTACTTTCAAATCGTGGGGCAACTTTGATGATTACAGCAAAACTTTGCATTTTTTTCTATAACTCATAATCTACTGAACGCATCAGTTTGATATTTTTACACTAGCAACACTGACAGTTCTGCCATCTTCGCACGCGGCGTACACTCAGCAGCTCTCACGGGTGCTTTGAAAAAAAAATTAACGCAGTGACTGAATATTTTATAAAATTTGTGGTATGGAAAACTTCTGTTCTGCAACTGTGAGTATTGCAATTATCTTTTATTGACATAGCTTATGTAATTGTGTGTTTCTTTGGGGATCGAAACGTGATTGAGTCCTCCAGTGCCGACCGCCATTTTATTTTCTATGGCGGGAATTTTGAAATGGGGCTTCATTGACAGAAGGTGCGGGGTTACATTGATAGTTATCAAATTTACCCCATATCGTCTGCGATATATTGACCTGTTTTTAGTACCGTTATCAAACTAACCCCAAATGTTTTTCTTTTTAGATTTAAGATGGTGCGAACATATAAACCACGTCCGGGTAACCGGGCCTATCGGAACTACATATACGCAACAAGACTTAGAGGAAGCAGTGCAGGCTATATCGGATGGGGTCCTGAGCATCAATGCTGCTTCAATAAATAGTAGCTTCAATATAGTTTGATTTCAAATAGAGAACGATAAGATTACGAGTAGGTAGGTGCTTAAACACCTGTTGCGAATTATGTTGTGTTGATCTCAATTACCCTTAACTAGCTCTATTAAAAATTGGTTAGATAGGTATTATACGAAGGAAAGTTACGTATGTTAAGTTTCTAATGTTATAGGTATTGTTCTGTTTGAGTCACTGATTATAAAAATTACACATTTACTAGCAGTGTTACTATATTTTATGAATATAGTTTATTTTAAGATATGTACCTTAAAAAAGTAAGACGGATCTCAATAATAACGTCAATTGACAGCAAATTGTTATTCTATGATAAGAAAAAGACTTATAACATACAAATAAACGCTACTAATTACATTTTTGTTTCATTTTTTCACTTAAATGGCAAAGGTACGCCTAATCAAATTTACCCCTGTCATCAATGTTACCCCTTTGAACTTTTAAACCCAATAACTTGAAAAGTAGTAGCTGGATATTTTTTTTTGTTTTTGCATTTTTATGCTGTTAGGGGATACTATCAAATATTGTTATAAAACTGTGGTCTATCAAAGTAACCCCTTTCCAAGTATAGAGTTGATAGCGCACTTTTTTTTTCTTTTCTCTATGATTATAAGCCAAAAATTTTTTTTCATCAACCCTAAAAAAACTTCGTGTCAAGCTGCTATTACGTGATTTTTTGCGTATTTATAGCATTAAAACTGACGAAGTTCTAAGCATTTCAATTTTAAAATTAATCAATCTAGCCCCATTTTACGGTATGCGAATTAGTCAGAAAAAAGTATAATGATGAAAATTGCAAAAAAAAAGTTCCCGCCATCTTGATTGTATTCCACGTATGCGAATTAGTCGGAAACGAGTATAATGACGAAAATTGCAAAAAAAAGTTCCCGCCATCTTGGATCTTAGAATGGACCCAAAAATGATATTCCACGTATGCGAATTAGTCAGAAACGAGTATAAAGATGAAAATTGCAAAAAAAGTTCCCGCCATCTTGGATTTTAGAATGGACTCGGAAATCGTATTCCACTTATGCGAATTAGTCGGAAACGAGTATAATGATGAAAATTGCAAAAAAAAAGTTCCCGCTATCTTGGATTTTAGAATAGACCCGAAAATCGTATTCCACGCATGCGAATTAGTCAGAAACGAGTATAAAGATGAAAATTACAAAAAAAAAGTTCACGCCATCTTAGATCTTAGAATGGACCCAAAAATGATATTCCACGTATGCGAATTAGTCAGAAACGAGTAATAAATAAATAAAAAGCCTGTTTATTCCAACCAACTCAATACATATAAATTTAACAATAATAATAATAATTTTACACTGTTTGGGTAACTAACTTATTTTTTGTTCATAAAAGTTTTCATTTTCCTAAGTACTTAATTATATCACTTATACTTTTCTTAATTTGTATTATAATTTGTAGTAGGTTTGGACCCCTCTCCGGTAAAGGCCTCCTCCAAATCGTGCCATTTCACTCTATCTTGAGCTACTTGCGGCCAGTTTGCAATTTTTCGCGTGATGTCGTCAGCCCAGCGGGCATTTGGTTTTCCTATTCTTCTTTTTCCTTTCGGCCCCTTCCATAATGTGATGATCTTAGGCCATTTTTCTGCATGCATTCTTGCCACATAGCCAGCTCACTTCCACTTGGATTTTAATGCGTGTTCCAGAGCGTCTATACATTTTGTTTTTTGTCTTATTTTTCGTGTCTAATTTTTTCAAATATGATGAAAATTGCAAAAAAAGTTCCCGCCATCTTGGATTTTAGAATGGACTCGGAAATCGTATTCCACTTATGCGAATTAGTCAGAAACGAGTATAATGATGAAAATTGCAAAATAAAAGTTCCCGCCATCTTGAATCTTAGAATGGACCCGAAAATCGTATTCCACGTATGCGAATTAGTCAGAAACACGTATAATGATGAAAAATGCAAAAAAAAGTTCCCGCCATCTTGGATCTTAGAATGGACCCGGAAATCGTATTACACGTATGCGAATTAGTCAGAAACGAGTATAGTAATGAAAATTACAAAAAAAAAGTAGCCGCCATCTTGGATCTTAGAATGGACCCGGAAATCGTATTACACGTATGCGAATTAGTCAGAAACGAGTACAATGATGAAAATTGCAAAAAAAAGTTCCCGCCATCTTGGATTTTAGAATGGACCCGGGAATCGTATTCCACGTATGCGAATTAGTCGGAAACGAGTATAATGATGAAAATTACAAAAAAAAAGTTCCCGCCATCTTGGATCTTAGAATGGACCCAAAAATGATATTCCACGTATGCGAATTAGTCAGAAACGAGTACAATGATGAAAATTGCAAAAAAAAGTTCCCGCCATCTTGGATTTTAGAATGGACCCGGAAATCGTATTCCACGTATGCGAATTAGTCGGAAACGAGTATAATGATGAAAATTGCAAAAAAAAGTTCCCGCCATCTTGGATTTTAGAATGGACCCGGAAATCGTATTCCACGTATGCGAATTAGTCGGAAACGAGTATAATGGTGAAAATTGCAAAATAAAAGTTCCCGCCATCTTGAATCTTAGAATGGACCCGTAAATCGTATTCCACGTATGCGAATTAGTCGGAAACGAGTATAATGATGAAAATTACAAAAAAAAGTTCCCGTCATCTTGGATCTTAGAATGGACCCAAAAATGATATTCCACGTATGCGAATTAGTCGGAAACGAGTATAATGATGAAAATTACAAAAAAAAAGTTCCCACCATTTTGGATTTTAGAATGGACCCGGAAATCGTATTCCACGTATGCGAATTAGTCGGAAACGAGTATAATGATGAAAATTGCAAAATAAAAGTTCCCGCCATCTTGGATTTTAGAATGGACCCGGAAATCGTATTCCACGTATGCGAATTAGTCGGAAACGAGTATAATGATGAAAATTGCAAAATAAAAGTTCCCGCCATCTTGAATCTTAGAATGGACCCGAAAATCGTATTCCACGTATGCGAATTAGTCGGAAACGAGTATAATGATGAAAATTACAAAAAAAAAGTTCCCGCCATCTTGGATTTTAGAATGGACCCGAAAATCGTATTCCACGTATGCGAATTAGTCGGAAACGAGTATAATGATGAAAATTGCAAAAAAAAATTCCCGCCATCTTGGATTTTAGAATGGACCCGGAAATCGTATTCCACGTATGCGAATTAGTCGGAAACGAGTATAATGATGAAAATTGCAAAATAAAAGTTCCCGCCATCTTGAATCTTAGAATGGACCCGAAAATCGTATTCCACGTATGCGAATTAGTCGGAAACGAATATAATGATGAAAATTAAAAAAAAAAAGTTCCCGCCATCTTGGATCTTAGAATGGACCCAAAAATGATATTCCACGTATGCGAATTAGTCAGAAACGAGTACAATGATGAAAATTGCAAAAAAAGTTCCCGCCATCTTGGATCTTAGAATGGACACAAATGGCAAATTCAAAAAATGTAGACACAATAAGAGAAAATTAGTATTAGCCCTTTTTTTCTTACAGAGTTTGTTGGATGTTAGACAGAGTAGAGCTATTTATTGCCAATGATATTGATAGAGTGCCATTAGTAAGAGTTTAATTATTATTTCGCTTTGTGAGTTTGGTATTGAAGCGTAGAATAGAAACAGAATGCAATGCTCAGATTACCTTCAATTTTCTATGGCTCTCGTTTCGTTTGTTGCCAGCTCGTCAGATTACGGTAAAGCAAAGAGAATGCTGACAACTAAACGGCAACGCCGCGCCGCAATGTATCTGTTATATAATTCGGATATACCCATATACCCTAATCAGAGGCCCTACCGCGAACAACGAAAGAAGTGTTGCCTCCCTGTCACACTTATAGTGGAATTCACGAGTGCGAGAGAGAGGCAACACTTCGTACGTGTTTCGCGGTAGGCTCTCAGCTATTTATTGTTATCAGTTGTTATGTTACGGGTTCAAATCCTAGCATATGACTTGTAATGTATGTATTTTTTGTTATTATTAGCGATTTAGGGACTTTTTACTTTTTTTTTGTATGTATTTATTAGTTTTTCGGTTTTTTAGACCTCCTTAAACATTTAAAATCAATATATGCAAGATTTTGTTTAGCGACATCTATAGATTATTTCTGTCAAGACTTGAGTAGTGTACTGTTTGACGCGTATCGAGAAAAACGCATAAAAATATGTACGTGCAATAATAGATGGCGCTGAAATCAATTTATTCCAAAAATAGTTAATTTTTTTATTTACTAATTTACTCTTCTAGAAAGGGTGGTTTTGACTATTTTCGATGTATGATGCTAAATTAATTAAAACTGTGCACTAACAGGTAGTAAATATCTGGATTTCAAATAAAACTAAATCTATTACTAGTCAATCGTGCTCCTAGTGACATCTATTGTAACATATTCCGAACTATTTGAGCCTTCTATGAAACAGACCCTCTATATTTGGGTACTTTGTGCTACTATGGACCGACAGGTACACGGGCAGACGGACATAACAAAGCGACACTATAAGGGTTCCTTGTTTACTACGGAACCCTAAACACATGTCTATTTTCATATGACTTGTGGGGCATTTAATTGTTAGTTGTTTATTGTTTATAGATTTCCAAAGATGTATTACTATTCATGACTTAGATTTCACCCTGCATACTAACCCCCTTATTCAAACCGTCTCCTAACTTAGCGGCTTGCTTAGTTAAGAGACGGTTATGAATAAGCGGGTAAAGGCCACACCGGAGTGAACACGTGTGCGTTGTAACGTATGTAATTGTCATATTAGATGGCACACCGGTTGCGTGGCGGGCGCGCGCGTGAAGCGCTAGCGGTGTGCTATCTACTATGACATTTCCGAGGCTACAACACGCACCTCACATACACGCATTTAGTATGGCCCGGCCTTGAGGGTGATTACCCCCAATTCAAAATATTCCCTTATAACTAACGTGAGACTCAAACATTAAAATATTGTCGAACCGGGTTACTCACGTATTTAAGTCGATGATTGCTCGACATGTTTCGACCCATTAGGAGGGTCCTCGTCCGGAGCACCCCGCCACCACCGCCCGCGGCCATTACCCGTTCTAGAAGGGCGCAGGCCCACAGTACGCGTCGGGCTTTGGCCGAGGGTGCTCCAGACGAGGACCCCCTTAATGGGTCAAAACATGTCGAGTTATCATTGACTTAAATACGCGAGTAACCCGGTTCGATAATATTTTAATATGTCCTTATTGTATTTTAGAGTATATTATTACATTCCAGATACAACATAGTAGGGGACGGTACACCCGCCGCTCTCTTTCCGATCCTAACGGGACAGACAGAGCTAGAACTACCCGACGTTAGAAAGAGCAGATATAACACCGGCACTTTGGACACCTTCCCGTTCATATTCTACAAGTTGAAGCAGGACGGGTGAGTAGAAATTAAACTGTTCACGTTCAGTGCTGATATGAGACCATTTTCGTAGTATACACTTATTCATAAACGTTAATAATTGTTAGTTCCTTTTGCTCTTATGGACACATTGTTAAGACTGAAAGGGACAAACAATGATTAGCGGCTTGTTAAGTTAACAAACGTTCATGAATAAGGGGGTTTATTAATTGTATTTTTCTTCTTCGTTTCTGTATAGTTATTGTGACTGTTGTGTTTGAATTTAGACTTTCGTGAGACTATAAATATAATTAAACGCTATCGGCATTACTACATTTTTTTTCAAATATGATGACGCCTCATATTTTTAATCATCACGCAGTGCTGCCGCCTTCTATGCGACGACGCGAATTCGCGTCCACGGCATCCCGTGAACATTTCATCAGACGGTTTCTCTTCCTTCGGGTGTCGTAAGAGTAGACTCAGGGATTGAAGTGTCACTGACCATTATTTGACAAAATATTGATGATGGGCAGCAGCGTCATCATAGTGGACATATTACTGCGATCGCCAATCCGCTTGCCCAGCGTGGCGATTATGGGCATTAACCTCCTAATGCGTCTATACGCATAGTTAATAGGAGAGGCCTACGTCCAGCAGTGGACTATCATAGGCTGATGATGATGATGTATGTATTCTATTCTAAAATAACACGATGTTTGCAGATACCGCACAGCCTACTTCGAAGACAGCCCCGGTATTGGCACCTTCCAATACCGCTTTAACGGCTTCCGCCGCCAGCCCGCCGACCACTATCTGCGCGCCTTCTACCTCGAGGACCTAGCTACCCGCAGGAAGGGGGACTACTGTCTAGGAGACACGCCGCAGTTTAAAGTCATGATCAACATCACTCAACAGGTAAGACATGGTCTCAATTATTCAAAAACATCCTTTTCTTCCAGTTTCGACCACAATTCCCACTCCCGGGCTCACAAGCACCAGACCTGGATTCTTCGGGCAAGTCATATAAAATTACTACTCAACAGGTAAAACAACTTGGTCTAAATTCATCCAAGGATCTCATTTCTCATGATTCGACCACTTTAATCAATTCTACCACTTCAACGGATCATGTCACTTAATCATGTCGACGAAGAGACATATATTCAACGATGTTTCTGTGATCAGTACGGTTAAAACCGAAAGCGATCACCGCCTGGTAAGAGGCACGTTGAATATTATGTCCTAAGCTAGAATGCTCGCGACTGATGAAGTCTACGCTCCGTCCTGCACTCCATCTCCAAAACCCCGAGAGCTTTCAGCTGGAACTCCAAAACCGTTTCAATTGCCTTGGCGATATAATGTGGACGTATTCAACGACCGGTTTGTGGAAGCTGTCCATAGCGCTGGGTCTAAGTTTTTTTAAGGCTCAACGGACAAATAAGACCAGAAAGCTCTCAGACTCCACTCAGAAACTAATGGATAAAAGGAGTGAACTGGTTCTACAATCCTCAGTTGATGCGACTATATACCGGCAGCTCAACAGACAGATATCTAAGTCCTTCAAACGCGATATGCGCCAATTCCGCACCAAGTGTATAGAAGAAACCATCAAGCGGAACAAGGGCTCTAAAGTTTTTTGCAACGGATCTGTCTGTTGGGCAAAGCCAGCTCGTCAAATTAAGGACTGAGGATGGTAGAATCGTCACATCCAAATCTGGATGCTTAGCCAAGTTACCAATCGCTAGCGCTTGGTAGCGTATCGTAGTTTTAACTCTCTGTCACTTTTCCATATTAGTGCGACAAAGACAGTTAGCTGCCTTTCGCTTAGGATTGACGATGAAGCGCTAGCGATTGGCAACTTGGCTAAGCACCCTGAGCTGCTGAGTGAGATAGAGGGTTTTTATCTGCGACCATATATAACATGGACGTCTAACGCCAGCTCAAAAATGCCCCCAAAAGCAATTGTTCAATTGTACCAAGATGGGCAGGACATAGCGCTTTTCTTAACACCGCGCATATTTCGGCGCAACATCTTTGACAAACGTTTATAGAATATTGCCAATCAAAACTTTGATGAACCAATCAGAACTATTTTTAAATGGCGGTTTAAGTTTTTATAGGTTGATATTGACACTCATTACCGTGATGCATTGTAGAGGGGGTGAGATTTGTCAACTAAAATTTAAGACCATTTTTGAAAGACAATTTAATATGGCGTGCGGCTTCCATGTTTTATTTGTTCGTAGGTTGTTATAATAATAATAATAATAATAATAATAATCCATTTATTTTCAGGCATCGAAGGCCCATAGACACATACCTTACAAACTAACATACATATTAACATAAATTATTAATCTAAGTTATTTTGGCGACATAACAGGAAGTCTCTGTTTCGTCGCCTGATCCGGCGTAGGATTCGGCAAATTCCCACGGAACCGCCGAAAACACTACCCCCTTCGGCCAGAAGTCGGTGCTTGCGATGGTGTCCTGCAGCGGACCGCGGCACGCGCACCACAAACGAGCTGAAGTGCACGTAGTGGCGCGACCGCAGCTGGAACACCCTTAAGTCGAAGCGGGTCTTCTTGCGAATATATTCCACCACATCATTGGCCGTAGCGGAATAATGCAGGCGCGACACATAAACCGCCTTGCTCGGAAGGGCAACACGCAGACCAGATGTATTATCCAAGTCCGCAGTGCCACACTGGCTCTTACGAGGCACCTTGCGCGCCTTCTTCTTCCTCGTCACCG
>JALPQI010013845.1:0-30933 GCA_025490895.1 Thaumatotibia leucotreta | reverse complement strand
ATTGTTTATGGTTTCCTTTTTAAAATTAAACGCGTTCGGATTTTAAATATTGTTACTTGTTTATTTAATTTGAAGTTGTTTGTTAAATAGTAATTAAATTTAATAAGTTTAAAAGTTGTGCCAATCTGTGTTTTCGAGATAAAACTCGTGCAAAAATAACTAATCAGTAAGGTCAGAGATCTCGGCTGTTTCGTTCGTTGTGATAACGGGTGCAAATGTCTCCAAAGACAGAGTTGCTCGTAACTGCGAGCGAAGCACACGGTTACTGGAAATAAGTAAACAAACAGTGAATCATTAAGCGGTTATCAATGCAGGATGGCGTGTCAGGCCGCGAGTTGGATTCCAAACGCCGTGGCGACAATACTGCGCTCCGACAACACGGCACAGCCTATTATCGCTTGGCTAACGACTTTACGCGATTCTACAGAAGAATACGATCCATTAGTGACTGTGAAACCCGATGTATTAGACACGGAAGACTCGGATTCGTCCACAACCACGACCCCGGA
Source organism: Thaumatotibia leucotreta (assembly GCA_025490895.1). Taxonomy (NCBI): domain Eukaryota; kingdom Metazoa; phylum Arthropoda; class Insecta; order Lepidoptera; family Tortricidae; genus Thaumatotibia; species Thaumatotibia leucotreta. The sequence continues at coordinate 30,424 of JALPQI010013845.1, read as the reverse complement.
TAGCGCGTTCGACGAAATACTGTCTCAATTAGGAAAGGAGATTTACAAATTGGACGAATATCAAAAAGTTTTAGGCCCAGAGGAACAAGAAGTGTCATTGAGCATTTTGAATATCTTCGACGAGTGTTTAGAAGGATTTGAAAATGGTTTCGAAGTGAAGAAAGTGGGGGATGGGTTTGAAGTGACTCCTGTAAAATTAAGTGAGATAAGTGAACCTTGTGATGTTACAGTGAAAGAAAATGGTGTAGCGAAAAGTAAAGAAAACGGTGACGAATGCAGTGACTGCGAATCGACTTTATCTGACGCGTCTTTCGTTACCAGCACTCCGGTTAATTGTGAGAAAGTGAATGTGATAAACACAATTTTTTGTCAAGGTGAAGGCACACCGGTGCCGCCGCGGCGGTCTAGGTTAAAAACACCGTCGTCTAGTTCATCTTGTTACGACAACATGGAGCTGAAGACTAATGTAAACAATAAGATTAAGCGAGATAGTGACAGCGATTCTGAAAGTACATGCTGGAGCTACAAAGAATGCAGTGATGTGGATGACCCTAAAGACAGGTACGCTACAGTCTGGTCTCAATCAACTGGCTTCCACAATTCGGACGAGATATTGCGAAGAGTGTTATCGCAGAACCACGCGACTATATCGCGATTGTCTTTCGACACGGCCAGTGACTTTACGCCGACACAATACTCGGTGTACGCACTGCACGAGGTGGGAGACAGGTGCGAGCCAGTCGCCGCCATGACACCGGACCGGCCTGACGACGGCGGCTACGAGCCCGTCCGCGACGCGATAACAACAGACGAGAATATTTACGAGGAGATCGAGTACGGATACAGTTTTACCGATGAGGGGTGCTCGTGTGGCGGCAGTGTCGAAGTCGAGAGCTGCTCCATCAGTGCTAGCTCCGAAGGAGTCGGTCGGGATAGCCCTGTTTACGCGAATTTGACAGACAATGACGCGTATGCTGTAACTCCAGACGTCCTTTACTGGAGGAATGTTTTGCTACTGGACCCATATTACAACGAAGACGAAGAAGATGAGGTAAGTGGTTAGATCATTGCAATGCGTGTTGAATTAATTATTGTATAAAAGGCGGTCTGCGTCCACACTTCTTATATGTACAACGTTTCCTGTTGTATGTCATTTCGTTAAATAAGTTGATCCCGACTAACGTTGAGAGTGAGCAATTTAGTTTTAATTAAACGGAAACAATGACTAATTGAGAACAGCCAGTAAGGTCTTGGTAATCATAACAATACAAACAATAATATTATAATGAACATTAAATAAATGCAAACAAAGTTACACTGTATGACTACACATTTCATTTGACACAATATCACTACATTGCACAACCACTATTCACAAAAAAAGTTTAGGCACGTAATATTAAATAAAAAAAAAATACAAAACTTACAAATTACGCCGCCGTAGAGGCAGAACTAAGTAACAATTTCGTTAAAACTTTACAAATTATTTTCTATGCCTTTTATATGAAAACTAATTGCAAAATAATTTCAAGGAAACAGTTGGTTTTGTCTTTAACCCGGCAGCATAATCTAAATAATGTCCTCATGTATATATTTTTCCACGGCATCAACTACGTATACGAACTTGCATTTTGACTTATTTAAGTACTCTACCTGATCACTTGCCAACAAAACGACATTAGCATAACAATCAAATAACTGGAATCAAAACTAATTTGCATCATTTGCATCGTAAGCAATACGCACTTTGTAAGTTAACAAGTTCTTCTGACACTTCACACTACTTGTGACTTTGACGTTTAATTTGGCGCGAAAAAATGTCAATACCATTGACAGGAACTAGTGATGGCCACTCAATCGTAAACCATTATCACTTCCTCCATCATTTTATTCACACGTCTTTGAAACGTTCTGTTTTACGACGCCATTTCATTCCATTCATAATTTCGTTCTAAATTTAACTTCGTAGCGCCCATTCATGAGCTTCAAGTGACCAAATTGATTTAGTCGTTTCTGTCTGGATGAGTAAATACCACGAGTAATGAATGAAAGTAGGTACCACTAATTCCACGTGGGAATAAAAAATAATAATTTAAGTAGCATCTATTCTATTATGTAAGTAATTGTAATTTTATCTTGAGATAAAAAATATCTTAGTTTACGCGATTAAGACCCGTTTGTCGTTAAAATATGAAATATCTTAAATATACCGTTCGTCAGTATAAAAACAAACCTAAAAACTTACTTTATTTCAAAATCACGCACTTTTAGAACACAATCTTGGTTTTATCACTAACTTAAAACCTTAAACCTTGAGTTCACATACATTTTTAGGTAAAATTATGAATATTAATTAGTAATTAACGTAAAAATATATCTGCGAATGTGTTTCACGATACGTCAAATGCTATGAAAAGTCAGCCATATTTGTTTTACAAACCTTTTTTTTAACTGACGAACGGTGTACACGTTCATAACTTAAATAGAGATATTTACCACTCATTATTAATCCGACAAACAACACTTTAATCTCCTAATTAGGTCATTACAGTTTATAGTTTTAAATAATGGCTTGGGCAGAGATAATAAAAAACCCAAAGGACATAATAGACCGTCTGGAAATTTAAAATGGGTCCACACTATTCCGAGAAGCAATCGATTTGTTGGCGCGTTTATGAAAGAATTTTAGCACAAAGACAAAGATTCGTCCATTCAGAAACCGTTAATGAAACTTTTTAATCTGTGTTTTTGTTTATGGTCATTCACCCATGACTGATTAGCTGATTATAAGAGGCAAAAAAGAACAGTACCCAGCTAGCAAACTAATAAGTAAAAGTAACAAGTTTGAAATGGATGTAAAACTTCCTCGAAATAGAAAATATGACCTAGTTCTAAAGTTTACCAGTTACGAGGAAATAGAATTAGTAGACGGTAAGAAGACCGTAATTGTGGTACACGAGTAAACGTCTTAGCAGTAAGTTGCTACCATACAGGTGCATGCAGACCAAAAGAGCATTCGCTGTTCTATACCCCACTCTACGAAATGAACGAATCACGTTTCGTGTAACGATTGAATTTCGTAGAGTAGGGGGATAGAACAGCGAATGCTCTTTTGGTCTGCATGCACCTTACCATGGACGCCTGTAGCTCCAAAGGTGTAACATGCGCGCTGCCGACCCTTGACAGAAATATACATACATACATCATCAGCCTATAATAGTCCACTGCTGGACGTAGGCCTCTCATATTAACTATGCGTATAACAGAAATATAATTCTCCTTTAACGAATACACAATACAGTATCGGCTCTTGTAAAACGATCTTTTGGGAGTAACAATATAATTTTAAGCAGTTATTGTTTATTGTAGGTATATATAAAACTGAAAATGTATTGGATGTGATAAATTTACATGGCAAGTACAAAAAAAACCTCCAGAATGATTTTTCCATTTTAATCTGTCACTGAAATGACTGGTTGAGAATGTTGAGATATTAAAAACTGTATCAGTAACCTGCTTGTATAGTTTGTAAATTACTGCGTAAACCACCTACTACTTAATTACCCTTTTCCAAGGCATTAGAATAGTACATTACGACACAAGTGCGAAAAAAATTAAATTCGAAACGAGTGGCGATTTTTATCGACACGAGTTACGAATTTCGTTTTTGCACGTGTCTCGTACGACGTTTTTTAGTACAGATGGCCCTCCGAAGTTTTGATCCTGACGTAAAACGATCCACTTCTCGCACTAGAGCCTAAAAAAGGCACCATCTGTACTAAAAATATATATTCCCTCGTCATCTGACATAGCTGCAAAGTAGGTAGCAGGGAAAGGTTAAGTCTAAAAATATCTCTATCACCCATGTTTGTAAATTATAGAGCCATGAGAGAATGTATTTATATTTGTTACTTTATCTTGTATATTATATTTTATTTATTTAACCTTCATTGCAATATTACAAAAATTACAAATGGTGGATTTCATGTTCAAAGGCATTCTCTGCCAGTCAAACAGAAATTTTACGTTTGGCGAGGAATAATTAAGCACAGAAAATAATATTAATCGAACGATTCTTCTATTATAGGATTTATAGGTACCTATATATTTAACCCTTTAACGGGCCAAACCTCAGCGCCATTATACAGGGTGTAAGTCTAATACGGGCGAAGCTCTTAACGGGTGTTAGTTTACGACATAATAAGTACATTCAAATAAGTTTTACTTAAAATCAGAGCAACAAAATTTTCCATACAAAATAATTCGGCGCGCAATGTAAAGCAACATACGCGAATTAAGCACTCGTTGACAGCTAATTTCAAAAGCAGATGACATAACTGCCAAATCAACAATAACAAATGTTCGTACCTACATTGCTGCTCCGATAATCTTAAAAAAATTCTGTGGGGTCTAAATTAAGAGTAACTTTAAAAAAACCTTGTAATCCATAATTACACTAATGAATCCCATGCCTGGTTTAATTGATCGCCCGTATTAGATTTACACACTGTATAGTACGATAAATTCTGTACAAAATATCAAAAAATAAAAAAGATAGGGTTGTCGTTTTTGACACCGGTGCCATATAAAGGGTTAAGTATTTATTCATTATTGAGATCTTGGAATCTTATGTAACGAAAATGGTGAAATTTACCCATAGATTCCCTGTTTACCCATCGTAGGCAAAACCTTGACGAGGTTTATGCGGCAACGAGGAATTCTAACATATTATTGTAGCGTGGCATCTATACGTACAGACAGTCGAGTGCATTAATATATAGACACATTTGTAAGGGATCAGTATGGAGAAGTGTACATATATTAATGCCCTTGACGGTACATATTATATCTTACATCTAACTTATGTTTATATTTTTTAGATACCTTTGTAGGCCTTACCTGTGGGTATTTCTAGTTAGCGAGCGAATCACAAATTAATTGTTCATGTATGTACCTAGTCGAAAACAATACTACCCAATGCAGGGAATGAACAGTTAATAATCATAATTAGGAAATATATAAGCATTAATAATTAAGTGCTATAAATAAAGGCGGATTTAGACCAAACGAGCGCTCATTCTATCCCCCACTCTACGAAATTCGTTCGTTACACAAAAGGTAATTCGCCGAAATTCGTTGATTTCGTAGAGTGGGGGATAGAATGAACATTCACTCGTTTGGTCTAAATCCACCTTTAGATTGAAAACCTGAAAGCATTCAAAGTACAATCACCATCTGATATATCAGAGCGGCCAAGGTACTCAAAAATATCTGAACGTGCACTCCAACGCCACAATAGAGGATACTTGTACTTTACTTTTTACTTGTACTTTGTACTGTATTATGTATGTATGTAAATAAATGTATATTTATGTTTATTTTATTAACTTATATAAGTAAGTTTAGTAGTATACTTTTATTATCGTGTTTCGTTACTTGTCTTTTGTTTTAGCACCACCTACTCTATGTTTAAACTGTTTTTATTCCGCTACCTTAAGGTTGTCTGGAAGAGATCGCTTTTTAGCGATAAGACTGTACTTGTAACACCTGTACTTGTAACACTGTATATCTGTTCAGTTATTCTACTGTTATTTTGGTGTGCAATAAAGAGTATTGTATTGTATTGTATTTGTAGAGGAATTGTTCAGATATTTATGACCACCCTGGCAGCTCCGATATATCTGACATAGACAGAAATGTGGCAAACATTGCTTCAACGCACTCATGCATTTTATTACCAAATAAACCGCTCCAATATAAAACAATACTTTCTTAATTAGGTATTTGCCTTGCAAATATAATTTAAAACAGCGTATGAACACACGTATAACGTTGTTTTACGCCTTTTTGTAATTAAACAATGTGGTATGTCATTATTAGAAGATTTACTGTCATTAGGTCATTCATTACCGTCTCGTTTACCAGTTTTCCATTTTAAGTTATTGACGTATTTTACAAAAACATTTGTTTTAAATCTAAAGGTACATTTAGACCATACGAGCATACGCTCATTCTATACTCCATTCTACGAAATTCGTTCGTTACACAACACGTGATTCGTCGAAATTCGTTGATTTCGTAGAGTGGGGGATAGAATGAGCGAATGCTCGTTTGGTCTAAATGCACTTTGTCAGTAGAATAAAAAAAAATGTAAACAAACCTAAAAAACTTGCATTATTCCATAATCACGCACTTTCAGAACACAATCTTGGTTTTATTACCAACTCAAAACCTTAAACCTGTAGTTCACATACATTTTTAGTTAAAACTATTAATATTTATTAGTATTAACGTAATAATATTATTATACATACTTATCTATGAACTTGTTTCAAAGACGTCAAATCAAATGCTATGCTATGAAAAGTCAGCCATATTTATTTACTTTTTTTTTGCCTTCTACTGACGAATGGTGCTTTGTACACCGTTCGTCATAATCAACCATTTCTTTTTTTATTTTCATTTTATAGCAATTTCATCTCATTAGTATTTTCGGTAGGTAGGTTGTTGTAAGTATGCACCTATGCACTTATTGATGGCTTCTTGGCTTATACTATACATTTGTAACGTAAATAGTTAAAAGTTTAATATTAATTTAATGGTAAGAATTATAATGCCGAGTGTATAATACGATAATGAAGGTTATAAAAATATCTAGAGTATATTTAATATACTCTGTCCAATAAGGATATATCGAACCCAATTACTTAAAGTTTGTCCTGTAAACAACAACGGAAACTTTAAATAATTTAGTTTATTATCTCCCGCCTGGGGTTTTTCAGAACAGCAAAATGGGTCATTTTGTATTAGAAGAACAAAAATGAATCAAATTAAATTTCAGACACCATTTCTGTGGATCAACGGAAAGACGGCCACTTCTGAACATAGGCCTCTCCAAAAAAAATTTAAAATGTATAATTGTTCGGCCCTATTGAATACATAGAATAAAACAAATATTTATTCGTAGACTTCGTAATACTTAACTAAACCAAAACATACGAGTACTATACTAACAAAACAGAAATAAACAAAGCTACGAAAGATCATATCTCAGCGTGATGCTGGTGTGAGCCAGCGCAGGATGCTTAGCCAAGTTGCCAATCGCTAACGCTTGATCGTCAATCGTAAACAGCAGGCAGCTTACTGTCTTTGTCGCACTAATATGAAAGAGTGAAAGAGAGGGAAAACTACGATACGCTACTAAGCGTTCATCATCATCATCATCATCAGCCTATGTTAGTCCACTGCTGGACGCAGGCCTCTCCTATTAACTATGCGTATAGACGCATTAGGAGGTAAATGCCCATAATCGCCACGCTGGGCAAGCGGATTGGCGATCGCAGTAATGTGTCCACTATGATGACGCTGCTGCCCATCATCAATCTTGTAAAATGGTCAGTGACACTTCAATCCTTTAGTCGACTCTTACGACACCCGCAGGAGGAGTTGGGGTGGTGACAAATGTATTCTTACTGCCGTCACCACACGACACTAAGCGGTAGCGATTGGTAACTTGGTTAAGCATCCTGATCTTCCGATGAGGATGAGACCATGAATATATTGCAAAAGTGGATGTTAGTAGACAAGGTGAACCGACAAACTGGTGAAAATAGCGAGAAGCCGCTGGGTTAAGGTGGGTTTACACGAAACGAGCGATTGCTCATTCTATCCCCCACTCTACGAAATCAACGAATTTCGACAAATTACGTTTTGTGTAACGAAAGAATTTCGTAGAATGGAGATAGAATGAGCATTCGCTCGTTTGGTGTCAACCCACCTTAAAGGTACATTTAGACCAAACGAGCATTCGCTCATTCTAACCCCCACTCTACGAAATCAACGAATTTCGACGAATCACGTTTCGTGTAACGAACGAGTTTCACAGAGTGGGGGATTGAATGAGCGAATGCTCGTTTGGTCTGAATGCACCTTTAGAGAAATAAGGCCGTGGAGATCATTTCTGAACGCCTATATATCCAGTAGTAAACGTCTTTTAGCTGAATGATGATGATATTTGGAAATATCATTACAAAACATGCTTAGATTTCGTAAACGGACAGGAAATCTTTATGCTTGTTTATTCATTTATTTAGACAAATAATAACAGATTGATGCTATCGCTAACTACATGCAAAGCTGCAATAACTAGTTAAATTCAATTACGGTATTCAAACACGCGAACATTGCCCACTTTTCGTGGCAATGTGGAAACATTGACCAACCCAACGTTGCAACTAACCTAAAATGTGGAGTCAGTGTTGCAATGTTAACCTAAAATTGATAATTTATTGAGGATATCTTTAGTCCGGTGTGAAAATAGTATAATCTTGTTAATAAATAGACACGATTTAGGACAAGCTGGGGCCTTTCATTGAACAAACTTATCTAGTTATGAATAGGGCCCGGAATTTTGAGTGCGGTTTGTTAAACTTCATTGGCAAAGAACACCAAAGTTAGTCGATGTATTTTTTTTTTCAAAGATTTATTCAACGACACTATAGGATTACAGTAAAATAAAAATAAAAACATCCCCACTTTACTACTAGGGAAGGTACCCTAAAAATGTAATCCGCTCGCCGTACTAAATTGCCTTTCAAAAACGGTCCTAAATTTTAGTTGACAAGTGCCACTGCCACCCTCTCTTCAATGCATCACGGCAATGAATTTCAACATCAACCTGTAAAAACTTAAAACCACAATTTAAAAAAGTTGTGATTGGTTATATTCTATAAACATTTGTCAAAGTTGTTGCGCAGAAATATGCGCGGTGTCAACAAAAAGCACTATGTCCTGCCCATCTTGGCACAATTGAACAATTGTGTTTGGGGGCATTTTTGAGCTGGCATTAGACGTCCATGTTATATATGGTCACAGTATACAGGGTGAAACGCAACGACGATCTTTCCCGCTACCGACCGAGTCTACCAACCATTACGATGAACTTTCAGTATGGGACCAACATCGAAATCGTCGGGCCTCACTGAAAATCAGCGTAGCGTTTTATGCCCTGTGGTGCACTACGTGACAACAAGCTGAGTGTGGACCCTTTGGCACAACTTCCATATCTCTTTTTTAATTTAATATAATTTTAAGTTATGTTTTGTACTAATAAATTCATTTCAAATATCTTTAAAATAATTAACCCCTCATACAAAGTCACTGATTAGTTAGAGCTCAATAGTATGGAAAAGTCAATTTCCAATGTACGTTTTCGATGTTGGTCCCATACTGAAAGTTCATCGTAATGGTTGGTAACTTGGTAGACTCGGTCGGTAGCGGGAAAGATCGTCGTTCCGTTCCACCCTGTATAAAGGTTCAAACTGACGGCCTGTCCACAATGACCTTACTCGGGACACCGCCTTGATTCAGCATAGCATAGGGCATGAACAACAACCGTCCTAGACTTCCTCCCATGACAATACCCATTGTAAACCGACCTTGTCGTTACGGTAACTATTATATAATCTGTGCTTAAAGTATCATCGCCCACATTATAGTATATATTACACATATATTCACATTTTAGCGACAAACGGGTCTTAATCGCGTAAACTTACGTTTATATTTATCCTGACGTTTCGGGTATGACGTTACACCCGTGGTCGCAGGCAGACTACCCGAAACGTCAGGATAAATATAAACGTACTTTACGCGATTAAGACTCGTAAATATGAGTGATAATCATGAAAGTTCAAATGTAAATATTATTCTTAATTAGATAAGGCCCACCGATTGTGTTAAGGCCATGTCTCCTTAGGTACCATGATGTGCCATTACGGACGAGATAGCAATATATAGATTGTTATTTTTATTTTCTAGTACGTACCTACTTTAAAAATAACTTCGATATTTCTATGGGCAGGTTAGTTATTCCAAAAAGCTCATTCTCATCTTGGAAATTTTGGCATTTTATTTATGATCAGGTTCAACAATACCTACTGTTGTTTCTGATTGAGAACATCCAAAAAAATAATGAAAGATCTGAGAAAATGTGGTTTACATTTTCTTTTAACTTTCTCTACAAACATTGAAAAGAATCAATCTGTATAAAAACTATCTATCTTTAGATATAAAAAAGAATACTTCACGTGAATAGTCTTAATACTAATTTAAACAAAAATGATTATGAAAATTGTCGCTCCAGCTGTTCTTAGATTACGGAAACCTTTGTGCATGGTCCGACACGCACTCGACCGTTTTTCTAACACGCATCACAGTTTGCCGACCCCGACAGGGGTGCACTATCATTACGTAACATCGAGATATCGCCGTCCGCGCAAAAAGCTTGCAAATACGACGCGTGCGCGGCGTGCGCATATGTAGTCGTACCATGAGTATTCACGTGTCGATTACGTTAGATTTTATTCAATACGTAAATATTCTTTTGCCAAAAAATACCTCTTATAAAATGATATTTTATTGGTTAATTATTTGGCTAAGATAATAAATTGTCAAAGATGTTTTTGTAGAAAAAAGGTTTTGCCGAAACATAATTTTGCCAGTAGTTGGTTGCCAAGTCTAACTTTGTTAAACAATTTTTGGTCAAACGGCAGGATACCGATTCTATCGCTCGCACTTCTATATTGAAGTGAGCCCGATGGCTTGCTTTATACACTGTGGTTCTTATAACCCGAAAGATTTTAACAGTGTATTCCTGACCACATTTAGAAACAATGTCGAATAAACTATTCTGGATATCGCCTAGTTTCAGAGTTATTACCAATTAAAAAAAAAAACATTTTTTCTAACTGTTGTTCAGTACAAAAGGTCTTTTTAACGGCGTTGGTGCCATTATGGAGAATAGTCTCACTAACCTCATTAATAGATGTCAAAAAGTGAGAAATAAAACCTTTAAAAAATGACACTTATTGTAAGTGCTAGTTTTATGAATAACATTTACTTTTTATGTTAAATACATTCAAAAATTAAAAAAATAATAAATAATATATAATATTTTTTTTGCCAAAAATGACATAACATAAGTCATCTAATATTTTTTTCATCACCCGGGAGTAATAGAAAAGTGAAATCCCCTAGGGAGTAATAGAAATGTCAGTACGTCATTTAATAATATTATGTCTTAAAACTTATTTTTTGGTTGGCAAGTGTGATGAAAAACATTGTATGCATCACGGTCGGTAAGCGCGGAATACTAACTCGAGTCATAAAAGCTTCTAACACTCTCGTTAGTAATTCCATACTTGCCTCCCTAGATGCACAATGTACTATTATTTGTTTTTACATCAAAAATGCGTGGTTAAAATCTTTCGGGTTATTAGAGACCACAGCGTATATCGAGTAAAACCTAACGATATCGATACTTGCTAACTCATGCTACGGCTTCTAGTATTGTTATATTACATTTTGCAACCATTCTAACGCGACCCTTGTTGTATTGTAAATATCATCATCATCATCATCATATCATCTTTTTCAGTCCACTGCTGGACAAGGGCATTCCTGTTTGTTAATAATGTTAATAGGTAACGTATAGACGAAGTAGCAGAGCTATTTCACGTTTAAGGACATCTAATTAGTATGGAAAAAATCCTTAGGCACTGGTCTCACCGCGAGCTACTAAGCTATGAACTATCAGCTATAAACACGAACAAAAGATACGCACTCCCGAGTAAAAAAACGAGACACGGCGATCGGCGATACTTGCCCAGCTATCAGCTATCACCGCCGGGCGAGTATCACCGTGTCTCTTTTATTTACACGGGAGTGCGTATCTTTTCTTCGTGTTTATAGTTCATAGTTCATAGCTTAGTAGCTCGCGGTGAGACCAGTGCCTAATATTTAGGTTTGTAACGACAATTGGCTAATATACAATATAAGCCCTAGGCTAATATACAATATAAGCGCTCAATTAGATGGAGCCCTAGAACCATGATAAAATTACAAAGTGGGAAAAGATTTCTTCATCATCATCTCAGCCATAAGACGTCCACTGCTGAACATAGGCCTCCCCTCTGGACTTTCTTAGATGCGACCTGCATCCAGCGTGTCCCGGCGACCTTCATAAGGTCTGTCCATTTTGTGGGTGGACGTCCTACGCTGCGTTTGCCTAGCCGTGGTCTCTACTCGAGCACTTTTCGACCCCGTCGACCATCTGCTCTGCGTGTAATGTGGCCGGCCCATTGCCACTTCACCTTGCTAATCATGTCAGTAAAGATTTCTTAATTTTCTCAATTTTAAAATTTCCCAGGCCAAAAGGCCTCAATGCCAAATGTGGCTGTATGCTTATTTGCCACCGTAAGGCTCATTACACTGGATTACTGTCGATTCAGTTTGTTCGCAGTACGTTTTTTACCGAAACCAGTCAAGCTGAAATATGTAAATACTAAATACACGGTTTTCTTTTACATTATCATTGCTAATCAGTTGAATTGTACGGTAATTAACAGGGTGATTAGGGATGATAATCATGTTTAATTACCCTTCGTTTATATTAGATAATTTTTGAAGACGTTAATGAGGTTATATTGATAAACTTTCACGATTATCACCCATATTTTAAAGAAAAACGGGCCTGCCTGCGACCACGGGTCTAACGTCATACCCGAAACGTAAGAATATAATTAAACGTAAGTTTACGCGTTTAAGACCCGTTTGTCTTTAAAATATGGGTTAATCAATAATGAGGTTATACCTATCTACGAGTATGGTGGTCATAGAGACTTATAGAAAATTCAATTTCCTCTTTTCAAATATAGTAAAAAATATTAGATTATTATTTCATGTTATTGACTTTATTTTATTATTTTCTTACAATAATTATAAGAGAAAACGTCTTTTATTCACACCGCTAATTAGCATTGTACCGAGGAGAAGTTTCATAAGTTGCGAAACTTTCATAGAGAATGTTCTCGGTTTCGTTCTACGAAATCAACCGATTTCGTAGAACGGGGGATAGAACAGCGAATGCTCTTTTGGTTTGAACGCACCTTTACATTAACAAATAATCTAATCAAGCCAAAACCGTACTAGATACGTGCTTTATGTGTAATATTTACTACCTTGTTTACTTATTTGTGATATAAAACAATTATTTATAACACTTTTTTATAAGTTCTCATGGAAAACATTCTCAATGAACGTACTGTTAAATTCACATGTAATTTCTCGGAAACTTTCGAGTATGATCCTGCAATTTATGTAATGTTCTGCAACTTGTGCATTTCTGCCGCTAATATAACAATCCAATAAGATAATTAAAAAGATGTCAGTAGAAAAGACACTTAGGTTCATAGGTCACTAGACACATAAGTTTCACGATACATAAATCCAAAACAGATACGCAACTTACCACACATTATTTTACTTTTTAAAACGGTGACATATGCAATGTTTGTGGTATTATAGTAGTTGTAAAACTCCAAACTAGGTACTTAATGAATCAAAAACAATGTAAATCACTGTATTTCCTTGTTATATAGGGTATTATTTATTTCAAAACGTTGTAAAACTAGAACTTAAATCAATATTAAAATTAAATGTCATTCAAACAATAAAATATTTTAAAATAAAAATAAAACCGCCATCAAAAATTGGCCCGAACTAAAAAGTAAAAAATAATTTTAGTTCCTACTTCTTAGGATTTCCTACCTAAACCTTTAAACCTTTTACCCTATTCATTGAAATAAAATATTATGGCTAGGTATGCTACAGATTTCTTAGAAGTCGGTGCCAAGCCAGATACGTTCAGAGGTATATATTAGATAGAGCTTTGTAACTTACTGTCCTTACTCCGATTATACTTTTATCAACAGAATGATCTGCCTCAGTAATTTTGATGAAAGCATAATCGGAGTGACAGTAAGTTACAAAGCTCTTTCAAATACTTATACTCGCGAAGTGAACATATTTGGCTTGGCACCGACTTCTAAGAAATCTGTAGCATACCTAGCCATAATATTTTATTTCAATGAATAGGGTAAAAGGTTTAAAGGTTTAGGTAGGAAATCCTAAGAAGTAGGAACTAAAATTATTTTTTACTTTTTAGTTCGGGCCAATTTTTGAAGGCGGTTTTATTTTTATTTTAAAATATTTTATTTTTTGCTTTTTAGTTGTATAATTAAATTAAATTAAATTAATTAATCGTTATTTAGTATGCTCTAAATACTTATAATTAGAATGTACTGCACTGTAGTAGGCCAGAAAACCTGAACTGGCTAACTTATATGAATACAACAAACAGTCTGTGCGATATTCAAAGAATTATCCCATTATCAAGGAGATATACATTGTATCATCAGCAGGTATGAATAATTTCAAAGATTATAGGTAACAGCCTTTAGCATGCCTATACAGCGTGTTTTTCTTCATATGCTATAACTTTAACGGAAGCTTATTTAGGTCAAATATAACTAATTTCTCTAAGAAACTAGTGTTTTAACTCTTACTGTTATTGAGTTATTAAAAAAATAAGTTTAATCACTGAACATGTGTAGTGTATTGCAACCTTTATTACATTCTAATGTTACTTATTTTGACATGTGCCGTCAGTTACCTAAGATTAACTTTTATTTTATTCTTAAGGTTCTCTCACACTTACCATTTCATTTATTATGTATGAAAACAAAAAAAAATCTTTTTTATCGAATTTTCCAAAAGCCTGTATACCAGACAACTTCTATTAATGTCCCAAGTAATCTATCTTATTTATAGCACATCGAAACGAACACCCTGTATTATTTAAAGAATCACTAACCGCTAACCAACATGTCATAACTATTAAGCAAACACTTGAATAGATCTCGAAAATCTATGACAGTTGTTATATTCAAAGAATTATCCTCCAACTCCTAATCGTTAAGGAGCTATACCTTTCATCATCAGCTCACCAACACGAGACTATGACCACCTAAAGGCAAAGACTCGAATAGCTTTCAAAATGCACAAAATATGTTATATTTAAAGAATTATCCCCCAACTCCTAATCTCTAAGGAGTTGTACCTTCCATCATCAGCTCACCAACATGAAGGATGACCACTTAAAGGCAAATACTCAAATAGCTTCCAAAATACACGAAATATACTATATTTAAAGAATTATCCCCCAACTCCTAATTGCCAAGGAGTTGTACCTTCCATCATCAGATCACCAACTTAAGACATTCATGACTGGACGCAAATACTTGACTAATCTTCGAAAATAAATTAAAAATGTCATGTGTGCCTACAACATTTGAAGAGTTCCCTCGATTTCTCCAGGATCCCATCATCAGAACGGGATCCGGTGACAATGGGACCAACTAGAAGGTATACCCTTTCATACAAAAAAAGAATCTTCCAAATCGGTCCACGCGTCTTCGAGTAATCGGGGAACATACATAAAAAAAAAAAAGATTTCGACGAATTGTAAACCTCCTCCTTTTTGAAGTCGGTTAAAAACCAACACGTCTAAACATCAAGCTCATATGATATGTCATCCTTATAAATTACGCACATTGTATCTGCAAACAGTCACGTAGCCACAGACAGACAGACGCCCTAACTAGCTGTTAGGCATAAAAAGAAGCCTCTACACCACCTTTATATGGCCATCCAGCCAGCCAACCTAACAAAGAAAACTCTACTACAATCTATTTTAAACTTTACCTGTATGTAGTTAGGGTATGTAAGAATTGATGCGACCATTGGAGTTAGTATCATTTGGTTATGCATAATAAAGACGACAATTAGATTCTCTTTTTGAATACTAAGTCGTATAAGTGTTATGTAAATGAGCTATTTACGTTATAGGCTTCCTAAACAGTAGAACCTATATTAGTAATCATCATCATTATTATTAACAGCCGATAGACGTCCACTGCTGGGCATATGCCTCCTTCTGGCTTATGAATCTTATGATGGTCTGTGTTTCATCGTTTGTCGTTGTTGCCGTCAGGTTCTAACAAGTATGTAAGTACGGAAGTGACGAGTAGCACGATAAACGGCAAATGCGTGACCACATTAAGTCACCTGGATGATTAGGCAAGTTGCCAATCGCTAACGCTTAATCGTCAATCGTAAACGAAATGCAGCTAACTGTCGCACTAATACGAAAGAGTGACAGAGAGGGAAAACTACGATACGCTACTAAGCGTTAGCGATTGGCAACTTGGCTAAGCATCCTGTAACCTCCTAAGGCCCAAGGCGAAATTTGGCTCCTAGTCATTGCAAACCACGCCACGGTCCTACCAGTAGTACTATTGTTTTATACTCGTTCAGACCCAAACATTATATCACATTTTTTAAATGTTATTTTACTTGTATGCTACCAACATCTTTGGGGCATATTTACTATCAGTTTATGATGCCTTTATGGACAAATTGAATTTAATAAAACACATTTTTTATTATTAAATACGTTAGATTAGCTAGGCGCGAAATTTGAAAACAAAATGTCGGCTATTGTAATAAGTCCTACTAGTAGGACCGTGGTATGCTATAACTATACAGCCGTTAAAGAAGCTGGGTCTGAATGACCAAATTAATTATTACTATAGGAAGGACCCTGGGCCTTGGAAGGTAGACGTACCATGAGCTGCCGCTACGTTATTAACGCGCATTTACTTTCTATACGGTTCGCGCCAATAACATTACGAAACCGCGAACGAACGAAGTGTTGCCTCTCCCTCGCACTCGTGAATTCGTACATAAGTGTGACAGGGAGGCAACACTTCGTTCGTGGTTCGCAGTAGAGCCTCCATACTGTACCTATATACATTAGTAAGTATTATTAATTAATTAGAATGTAGGATCGGAGCGTAAGAAGATGAGTGGAACGGAGCGTACGTGTGAGAGAAGGATGGTAGACGGTGCGAGAGGGACGGGAGAACGATTTGAATGGGGAACGAAAGAATGTGTGGTGTGTAAGACGTGGTGTGAAAGAAGTAATAAAACAATTTAGCTGGTGAAAATAAATATAAATTAACGAAGAAACGCATTTTATTCGGAGGCAATAGAGAATCCCACATAATTTTGGTGTCTGAAGCGGGATTGCCTCAAGAATATTTAAGAAACGACGAAATTGAAAAATTTGGAAAATTTTCATAGGAAAAAAAAATGGCGTCCGATGGAAGTTTCAATTTTAATATGGTATTAGACGGAATACCGAAGTTCAGCGGCGACGACAAGGCGCATTCATCGACGAAATGGGCTCAAGACATTGAAGACAATGCAGAAATCTTCAGTTGGACGGAAGCCCAGATCCTCATTGTAGCGCGAAGATCTTTAGTCGGCACGGCGGCGCTATGGCTACAATCCGAGTAAACCTTCAAAAAATACGAAGATCTCAAAGCGGCAGTATTTAAAGAATTCCCGGATTCCATTAACATCAAGGAGATGCACGAGCTGATGGGTAGTAGAAAAAAGAAGAAGGAAGAGTCCTACTATCAATATATGCTGGTCATGAAGGAGCTGGGTAAACGCGCAAAATTCCCAGATTACATAGCTATACAATACATTATCGACGGCATAACTGATTACGAGCTTAACAAAGCTGTTTTGTACGGCGCAACTACCTATCCGGTCCTAAAAGAAAAATTACAGTTATACGAAAAGATGAAGATGAAAACGAAGAAAGAAGTGCAAGAAGTTAAACCTAATCATAATAAGATAGAAAAAGATAATATGAAGAATTATTCATCATCGTCGGCAGGTCGAAAACGGTGCTATAAATGCGGCGAAGATAATCATTTGGCTTTGACATGTACGAAGGGCGTCAAATGTTTTCGGTGTAACGAGTTTGGACATATCGGAAGTCAGTGTACATCGAACAATTTAAAAGAGCGCGGCGATGTTCCGGCGGTGAAGTCGTTTCACGATTTCCGTAACGACAAAGCGAGACAGCAATCATCGGGTTCGGCGGCGGCGACGAATAGTCGGCGGCAGTCGGCCATGTTTGGGCAATCGGCCAACGAGGAAGCGCACATCGATGACAACTTCACTATGGCGGATGTCATTGTCAGCGGCCGGTATTTGGATGTAAACAAACACGACGAAAAGATTGAAAATATTTCCGATGAGCCGATGAAGTTGATTTATTTATGCGGAATGGATGTAAGCGCATTAATTGACTCGGGTAGTGCGCTAAACCTTATTAGATTGGACGTGTTTAATAAATCAAAAGTGGAAATGTGCGTTGAGGACAAAGTGATAAACGGATTTGGACAGTCGGTGGTAAGATCGCTTGGGAAGTTTTACCAAAGTGTTATAATTGACGGGAAGTGTTATAATGATGTAATATTCCATATAGTATCCAATGATGCTATGCCATTTCCAGTAATTATAGGTCGTGAATTTCTGGATACTGTAGTGATGGTTATGCGCGAGGGTTCCGTAAAGTTCATATCAGAGGATGACGGATGGTTGGCGAGAGTGAATTGTGTGAGTGAGGGTAATGTTTCAGGTCACATCCACGACAACGTTGTTAAAGAAGAGGTGGAACGACTGGTGGCTGAATACAAACCTATCCAAACAAAGGAGGCGCCAATCGAACTTAAGATCATACTGAAAGATGACATGCCCGTGGCACAACGTCCGAGAAGACTTTCCTTGGCAGAACAGCAGATTGTCGAAGAGCAGGTAGATGAATGGATGCAGAAAGGAATTATACAGGTGAGTTTTTCTGAGTACACTAGCCCGTTAGTTTTAGTAAAAAAGAAAGATGGTTCAACCAGAGTGTGTGTTGATTATAGACTGCTTAACAGGAAAATGGTTAAAGATGAGTTTCCTCTACCACTGATCGAAGACCTAATTGACAAGTTGAAGGATGCTAAGTTGTTCAGTGTGCTTGATTTGAAAAATGGGTTCTTCCATTTAAGGATAAGCAAGGAGTCAGTCCCATATACATCGTTTGTTACGCACCATGGGCAATGGGAATTCCTAAGAGCCCCATTCGGTTTATCAGTCTCACCGAAGTATTTCATGAGATTCATCACCATTATTTTTAAAGATTTAATTCAAGAAGGTGTTATGATGGTATTCATTGACGATATAATAATTCCAGGTCAGACGGAGCAAGATGCACTCTCAAAGCTGCAACGAGTATTGAAAGTAGCTGCGGAGTATGGTTTGGAAATTAATTGGAAGAAGGCGCACCTGATATGCAAAGAGATTGAGTACCTAGGGCATCTCATCAAAGAAGGGCAGGTACAGCCAAGTCCAGACAAAATTAAGGCAGTAGCATGTTATCCAGAGCCAAGAGATTTTAAACAAGTACAAAGTTTTATTGGATTGACCTCATACTTCCGTAAGTACATACAAGATTATGCACAGATAGCAAGACCCTTAACTGACTTGATGAGAAAAGATGCTAAGTTTGTTTTTGGTCAAGAACAAAGGGAAGCCTATAACATTTTAAAGATGAAGTTGACGAGTGAACCAGTTTTAAAGATATTCAATCCGAAGTTACACACAGAACTTCACACAGATGCGTCGAGCCAGGCTCTGGCAGGTATACTTATGCAGAGAAGTCAAGATGGAGAACTGCACCCTGTATACTATAGAAGTAGACGTACAAGTGAAGCAGAAAGTCGATATTCAAGCTATGAACTCGAAGCTCTAGCTATTGTGGAATCTGTGAAGAAGTTTCACCATTACCTATTTGGTATTCACTTTAAGATTGTTACGGACTGTCAAGCGTTTGAGCTCACTTTGAAAAAGAAAGATCTGACAGCTAAAGTGGCAAGATGGGTACTACTACTGGACCAGTATGACTATGAGATAGAACATCGACCGGGTGTTAAGATGCCACATGCAGATGCTCTTAGCCGGAATCCATACGTGGCCATTGTGGTAAGCTTGCACGAGAAGATTAGCCAAGCTCAAGAAAAAGATGAGGAGCTCAATGCCATTAAACAGCTGATTTTGAAAGATGGAAATTACAATGACTTTTATGTGCAAAATGACATACTTTACAAAGGTGATCAGCGGCAACTGGTGGTACCTAAGATTATGGAAAAAGAGGTTATCAAGCAGGTACACAGTAATGACCATTTTGCCATGAGAAAGATGAAAGATGCTATAAGCAAAGATTACTACATAAGAAACATGGACAGGAAGATTGAAGAAGTAATTACAAGTTGTATACCTTGTTTATAAGCTACCAAAAAAGAAGGCAAACAAGAAGGATTTTTGAATCCTATTGCAAAAGAAGGAACGCCACTGCATACGTTGCATTTAGACCACATTGGACCGTTGACTGAAACAAAGAAGCGTTACAATCATATACTGACAGTTGTGGACGCATTCACAAAGTTTGTGTGGCTCTACCCAACGAAGTCAACAACCAGTGCTGAAGTAATTAGCAGGTTGCAACTACAGCAGCAGACATTCGGTAACCCAATACGCATTATTACCGATAGAGGTACGGCATTCACGAGCGGAGCTTTCCAGAAATACTGTGAAGATGAGGGTATCCAGCATGTGACTATTACGACTGGAGTAGCCAGGAGTAACGGCCAAGTAGAGAGAATCCATCGTATTATGATACCGATGTTGACCAAGTTATGCATAGAAGATCAGTCTCTATGGTACAAGCACGTGGGACGAGTACAGAGAGCTATAAATAGTACGTATCAGAGAAGCATAGATACCTCACCTTTCCAGCTGTTGACCGGTACCAAGATGAACTGCAAAGAGGATGTAGAAATATTAAACTTGTTGCAAAAAGAAATTATATCCCAGTATGATGAAGAAAGAGAAATTCTAAGGCAGAAGGCCAAAGAACAGATTCAGAAGATCCAAGAGGAAAACAGAAAGAGTTTTAATAAAAAGAGGAAGCAGAGCTCTAAGTATGAAGTAGGCGATCTTGTTGCGATTAAAAGAACACAGTTTGGGCCAGGTCTAAAGATTAAGCCGAAATTCTTAGGACCCTACAAGGTAACTAAGGTGAAGCGTAATGATCGCTACGACGTGGAGAAGCTTTACAGCGGTACGGAGGGGCCGAACAGGACATCTACGGCGGCAGACTTCATGAAAAGGTGGCCTGACGAAGACTGCGAGTAACTGGTAGGATTTTTAAACTTATTTTTTTTTATCTTTATTTGATGATGGTGATGCAAGTAAGATACCTTATTTCTCGGTAACATATTTTCATAGCGTATATTTTAAAGACGGAACCTAAGCGGATAAACCTGATCTCAGTGATCTCAAAAATAAGTATTTTTAAGTTAGCTTAAATTTTAAAGATGTCAAAGATCGTTACATAACATAGACTGTTGTTAGAATATTTTTATACCTATGTTGTTTATTTACGCTGTTACCTTAAATTTCATGTTGCCAAAATGCTGTTATTATGTAAAGTGCTATGTTGAGCACAATGTATTTAAGACAGTTGTTGTTTTGTTGGACAACTTTAACGTAAGATGTTTGTATGATGTGAAGATGAATGAACAGGAATGATATCTGAGGGCAGATATTCTGCAGGACGGCCGAGAATGTAGGATCGGAGCGTAAGAAGATGAGTGGAACGGAGCGTACGTGTGAGAGAAGGATGGTAGACGGTGCGAGAGGGACGGGAGAACGATTTGAATGGGGAACGAAAGAATGTGTGGTGTGTAAGACGTGGTGTGAAAGAAGTAAAACAATTTAGCTGGTGAAAATAAATATAAATTAACGAAGAAACGCATTTTATTCGGAGGCAATAGAGAATCCCACAATACTGTGACCTATGACGGAGGTCCTATTAGAAATTTAAAAGACATTTCGAGAAGTCTAATGAAGGTTTCTGAGAAGGGAAATATTGCGAACAAAAATAAAGTAAAAATAAGACAGTTCCCGTTAATCTGGGCTGCGAATCTTGCATGTGCCAGATGATATCAGTTCCGGAGAGTCGACGGTTCCGTAGAATGTATCCTCTTACGAAACCCAAGTTAAGTCAAATGGAATAATGGTTGTTTAACCCTATAATACCTATTGGAGCAGCGATATGGGTAATTAATTTGAACGTTTCATTCAATCGCCTCATTTTCGTGGTCACATTTTCTCAGAGTTGGCTGTAGACTTTATTTTGAATTTCGGTTATTTGGTAGATGTCCCGTACTTCTACAAGATAAACAGACACGCAGTTCAAATAATAAACAAAGCCGTTATCGCGAAAAGTGTGACCACAAAAATGACTCGGGACAAACGCCCAAATAGTCAGTCACCCATATGGTGCAGTTGTGTTCTTATGATAGAGTTCGTTATTCGTATTATCCTCAAAGTTTGACTTTGAGGATAATATTTACCTCCATCTGGCATATTGGATCAAATCTAGTTATGACATTTTGTCAATTTTAAACGTTAAAATTTTATCAGTCGTCACAGTCAATAGCTAAATATAGACAATCATCGGTGTCGGTTTAAATAATTTATTCTTATAAGAACAAAAAATACACGTTAACTTAAATGAGAACTTCCAAGCTAGTTATAAGTACACAATTAATTATCATGCAGCAATTATTTAAGAACAAATAAGATTAAAAATAATTAACATTATGCTACATGAAAGCAAATAAAACATGCCAAATTCATGATATAATATTGTGATTTGTCAACGTAGGTACAGTCGAGTGCATTAATATATAGACACATTTGTAAGGGATCAGTATGGAGAAATGTATATATACATATATCAATGCCCTTGACTGTACATATTAATAATTAAACTATAGTGGCATGCTCTTCGAAATAAATTGAAATTATGTTTCTTGAAATCGCCTAATAAAATGTCCTAAAGGTTAACTGGATGGGATGCCTTCAAGCGATAATTTCGTCTTTAAACACCTGTACCCGTTTATATACAACCTGTGTATGGAAGTAAATGGGGTAATTACGGTAGCGAGTAAAACCTGTATTAAATAGACAACTTCAAAGAATAAACATAGTTATTATGGATATTAACATTGCATTACTACCGACAGAGTCATCCTTGAGAATATCATAGCGACGCAGCTTACAACAAAGATAGCACTTTTATACGACAGCCTAAATGGTCTTCGTTGAAATAGGTTAATTAAACAACAAAACTATTTGAAAAACGTCAACACAACATCTACTCCTCCAAATCCTAAAATTATTCTCATTAATCATTTGGAATGTGCAAATAACTTGCAGGTGTAAGGTTTGAAAAGACTAAATCAATTAGGAAAGGCGCATTCAGACCAAAAGAACATTCGCTGTTCTATCCCCCGCTATACGAAATCAACCAATCACGTTTTGTTAATGATCGAATTTCGTAGAGTGGGGGGTTAGAATAGCGAATGTTCGTTTGGTCTGAATGCACCTTAATGTTGCTTTTAACTTATTAACGAAGGAACTCATCATCATTATACCAGCCGAAAGACGTCCACTGCTGAACATAAGCCTCCGCCAAAGATTGCTACAATGACCGGCCCTGCGCCACCCGCATCCAGCGGACTCCTGCAACCTTCACTAGGTCATCACTGTCATCAGTCCACCTTACCAAGATAATTTCATTCTGAGGGATTTCGATATACTAGGTGAAATTTTATTGAATTTTCTCCGTTTAAGGGCTTGTTCAGTACCGTTTCTCAATTAGGGAACAGAGATTTTTTTTTCACGCGAAAGTTTTTTTTAAATTTTCTATGGGGCAGGTCTTTTTAATTACCTAACGCTCCACAGAAAATCAATACTTTTTTGGAAAAATAAAATATTCGCCTTCCCTAGTCGCAACACGATACTGAACATGCCTTAAACGGAGAAAAAAAAACCATTAAAATTTCACTATGTATCACACAGAATTAGATTTGAATAGAAGAAACAAGTTCATTCATTTGTATGGCGGCCGAGCGTGTCAGATTTTGTACTGAAGTTGTTACTTTCCTATGATTTTAAATATGTCTCAGGCCCTTGAGTATTCATATTTTTTTTGTGTTGTTGCAATTAATACTTAAGAAGGCATTATTAATGTTTTTGTTCACTTCAACTTACAAAATTTGACGCCCGAAATCTGCAAGCTGCGATTTTATAAAGACGGACAACTCAGTGGATTTCACTGAGTTCATTTGACACGCTAAGTAGATACGTTTGCTTGATCTATGGTATATATGACATCTGTGATGTATGAGCATAAAAGAAAATTCATTCAGCGATTCATACTGAAACCAGACAGTCTGTTTTATTCTGTGTTTACAAAACAGCTGCGCCTGCACATGCCGGCTATGGTATAATCTTTATGTGCATATCTGTCCGTTCAACACGTGTGCCTTTATTTATTCAACTGATATCTGTGTGGAATTTGCGCGAAATTCTCGCGCAAAAATCGTGCTGTCTAGTTTTTTTATGAGATGTTTGAGCAGCCCAGTCACTACAGTAAACTTTTTGCGTTAGTTTAAAATACTTCCTCCGCTTATTTTAAAGAGAAACGGGTCTTAATCGCGTAAACTTACGTTGAATTATATCTTATATCCTGATGTTTCGGGCTTTTAGTCTGCCTGCGACCACGGGTGTGACGTCATGCAACGTAAGTTCACGCGATTAAGACCCATTTGTTTTTAAAATATGAGGGATACCTAATCGTGAAAGTTTAAATCAATAAACTTCCTCCTCCTTCATAGTTTAGGTACATATTAGTACCTATGATTTTTCCTCTGCCTTCCTTCTTATTACAGCAAACATTTTTAGATATCTTAGTTAATTTAGAATGAAGGAAAATATAGTATAGTACCTACCCAACTGAATAACATATATTTATTTCCTCTAATATAAAATGTGAAGATTGTGATGAGGTTTTTTCATACATTGTAATAAGATTATTGAGCTAGTACAAAAAAAATCTAATAGCTAAATTTGCTCTTCTCTTTGTGGTATTTCTATAGCTACTATCAATAATAGTATCTATTGCATATCTCAAGGACTGCACAAGTGCATCTAAATATGGCCAAAACGCACGAATGCGCCATTACGAGCAATAAAGTAAGTGGACTATGTGGAGCGTTGACACCACTTATCGCATCTAGGACGCATCTGGAACCCTATCGGCCCCAGGGCCATGTGTTGTTATATAGATTTGTAGCATGTAAATATCATTTACATAAATAGTTT
The DNA here is from genome assembly GCA_025490895.1 of Thaumatotibia leucotreta. Lineage (NCBI taxonomy): Eukaryota > Metazoa > Arthropoda > Insecta > Lepidoptera > Tortricidae > Thaumatotibia > Thaumatotibia leucotreta. Next base: position 5,386 of record JALPQI010013845.1, on the reverse strand, counting down.
TTCGTTAGAAGGCCGCGTGGTGACGGGTGTAAGAATACATTTGTCACCACCCCAACTCTTCCTGCAGGTGTAATAAGAATCGACTTGAAGGGGTTGAAGTGTCACTGACCATTCTTTGATATTTTAATATTGATGATGGTCAGCAGTGTCATCAATAAAAACTTCTGATTCTGATTCTGATTCATAGTGGACAGATTACTGCAATTATCAATCCGTTTGCCCAGCGTGGCGATTACGAGCATTTACCTCCTAATGCGTCTATACGCATACTCGTAGTTAATAGGAGAGGCCTATGCCCAGCAGTGGACTAAGACAGCCTGATGATGATGATGATGATGATAATGATAGCTAATTTGCTAATAATATATTAGCCTTATACTATACCATTCATCAGTAGAAAACAAAAATAAAAAACCGGCCAAGTGCGAGTCGGACTCGCGCGCAAAGGGTTCCGTACCATTATCAATTTATTATTTAAAAAATACAGTTAAATCAACCTACCTTAAAAACTATAGGAGATAATTTAATTAAACCAAAAATCATTGATAGAGTTTATTAATGTGCATAACATATATTTTTTTCAGAATTTTATATCGCGTAGTTTAAAAAATAGAGGGGGGGGGGACACATTTTTCAGACTTTGAGAGCTGATATCTCAAAAACGATTTGCTTAAATAAAAATGTGATGTATAAACCTTCATATCATATTCAAAGACCTTTCTATTAATACCCCACACGCTTATGTACAACTAAAAAAAAAATTCTATCCCTCAGTTACATGTATGGAGGGCCCCCACCTCAATAGTTTTTTTTACAATTTAGTATCATAATCCTGTAGCGGTTCATACAACACATATCCTTACCAAATTTCGTTACTGTAGCATTTATAGTTTCCGAGTAAATCGGCTGTGACAGACGGACAGACGGACAGACGGACAGACGGTCATGACGAATCTATAAGGGTTCCGTTTTTGCCATTTTGGCTACGGAACCCTAAAAAGGGTAAGCAAACCTAAAAACTTGCATTATTTTAAATTTTTATAAATGAATCAGTAACAAAAAATATCTACATTCAATGTCAAAGAAAATCTCCTATTCAACTGTTTCATATTTATAAGAACAACATAGGTACAAACTAAGTCGGCATTGTCCATCACGAAACACAAATAAACTACAATATCAATAGTAATTCATCCATTCACTAGTAGTAGGTGTTTACAATACATAGATCACCTCACAGACTCCGATTCATAACCTCTTGCCATCCAGAAGAATGTAGAGTACCTACTTATTCATTCTTAACTTGAATTTAACACTGAGAGAGGGAGTTCCCGGCGCTAAATGTGTTAATTTAATTACATACATGTCAAATTACAAAAACATACATGACCACAGATCGAACCCGTTATCTAAAAAATAAAACCGCTTTCAAAAATACGCTGGAACCACAGAGCACGGATCTCTTTAGTGTGTAACCTTAGAGATAGAGGCGGCCTTGGCTGTCATTTTCATAGAAATCGACCGTGTCAGGTAATTTTGACATGTTAATGTAAATAGTGTTGTGGTATGGCTCGATATTTTTATCGATAGATTAAAACCAACAGTTATTTGACTAAAAATGTTACTTGAAAAAAGCTATTCAAACATTCTCATTTTTAAAATCTCACTAAAATGATGTCGTTATGAATGATATAAAAACAGTAAAATTTATACATTTATTTGAATTTATATATACAATAAGTACCTACTTACATTAAGTTGTTAGCTATAAGGTTAAAGTTAAACAACAAGTGTTAAGGATAAGGCTAGACAGAGGTTAACCAACAGGCGGTATGTTACCTTTGCATTGGTTTGTTTGTTCAAGGTGTGCAAACTATATCTACTTATATTACGTTATAAAACGCAAAAAGAAAATGTAGGTATATCATAGGTGCTTAAATTAAAATTGTAACTATAAATGGGAACTAAAATTAAACGATCAACTGTAAGGAGTTTAGATGGTTATGTAATTTAGGTATTATATATGAGGACAGATTAACTAGATGTATAAATGTATAAAGATATTTTTAAATTCGTAAATTGTACCGTTTTACGTTTTCTTGAAAGATTATCAGATGGGTTACTTGGGACAAGAAACACCTGGAAATTACATACTTAAATTAATATGTATTGACAGATAACATTAGAAATCCTTTAAAAGGTACTTTACTTTTAAAACATAATAAAATTATTTAGCAAAGCTAACTTACCTTGTCAAACGCAGGATGGAGTTTTAAAGTTGGACAGGCATTGAATGACAATATAGATCTTGAATTTGTTTTTACAAAACAGTCATTTTGGAAGTGGTCGGAACAAATTGTGTCGTGTTTTTGCGTAAACCAGTTCAACTTTCCAGTTGCCGTTATCCAGCGTTCTCTGACACATGGTTCTATAGGAAATCTAAAAATTAAGTCAGAATTTCTTAAACTATATGTTTTTGCATAGTTGCTTCATTGTCTGCACTCTAGATAAATATTATATTATTGCTAAATATAAATAAATAAATAAATGTTTGGGGGACAGTCTCATACAAATCAACCTAGCCCCGAACTAAGCAAAGCTTGTACTATGGGTGCTAGGCGACGATATATATATGTACTTAAATAGAGAAATACACATAATTATACTTACTTATACATAGAAAACGTCCGTAACTCGGGATCGGGAACAAATTTTGAATTTCTACTAACACCGTTTAGTTGTAAGAGTTTACATAGACTATCGATAACAAATTCAGCGTCGTGTCTCTTCACTATGTCTCTCGCCCATACTAATTTTATATTGAATTTAATATAACTTTTTTTACTTACCTGTGATAGGAAACGTTTGAATTTTGTTTATTAACGTACGTAGACTGGTTCCTGCACCAGATTACAGAGCAATGTGGCATTCTTGGTATATTTTTATAGTTTATATACCCATGACATCCCGAGAGGTACTGACAGCACATATGCGTAAAACGCATATGCGCGGCACGGGTTTTGTCTGTCACGCCGTCTCTCTATAGGCGCCCCAAGAGTTCCAACCTCCTTGGCTGGAACTAACAATTAAAAAAAAATTGAGGATTTTTTACCCAAACCTTTAAACCTTTCACCCTATTCATTGAAACAAAATATGATTGCTAGGTACCCTAATGATCTCTTTGAAGTCGGTGCCAAGCCAGGGCTATATTGGCAACTTTGTTCTGTCTATGGATCTCCTCATATCTGATTCGATTATAATATGTTAATCTTTTGAATACTGGAAAACGATTTCATTATTGTTTTACTATAATTATATCGGGAATATTTAATTCACCAATAGCAATAGGTACGCTAAATTGACGCTTTAACCACCCGCAATCATGTTTATTGAGATAGCGTTGATTCGACAAAAAGTCTGTAGCTTTACTTATCTATCGCAGATTGTCTGTGTATGTTACATACAAAAGTTCACAAATCACTTGTTATCGCTACTTTATCTTTTAAGAGTTGACATATGAGGATGTTTAGGATAAATTATTACCGTTAAACTGTCATAATACTTATTAATCATGAAATGGAGTTGCTATGCAGTTAAATATGTAAGAAAAATGGCTGTATTTAAGTATCTATACGTATGTATCTATCTGTAATTACATATATCATCGCTTGGTACCCACATCACAAGCCATAATTGAGCTTAGCGTGGGACTAGGTCGAATAGTGTAAGATAAGATGCCCCAAGATATTTATTTATTTTATTTATCTGGTAACAAAAAAGAAACGAAATCTGGTGGACTCTACCAGCCTCAATATCGAAAAGGTACCTTTTTTGAGAAGCAAACATTTTGGAGATGTTGAAACTATACAAAATGTCCATTATGACTAAAATGTAGATTTGGTATTATACTTTACTTATACAGGTAGAAGTCTCTTTTTAAAACCATTTATGGGCAGATTTTTATTTTGTTGTCGTTTTTTAACATTTTCCAAATTTGGACTTTATTTACATTTTTTCTACTCAGAATCACGAGCTCTTTCGATCCTGATAGAAATAAAATCCAAATCCAAATCCATTGAGTTACTATTTTTCATACACAATCTTCGGCCGTAACTCAGCGGAAGACAAAAAAATTTTTAGAATTCTCAGGACACTTTTTTTCTGCTAATGAGGATCGAAAGAGCTCGCGATTCTTTGTAGAAAAAATATAAAAATATCCAAAATAGGAAAATTTTAAAAAACTACTAAAAAATAAAAATCCCCCCTTATTAGAGAAGGACTACCACTGGTTTCACTAGATATTGGCACTGAGACGGACTCTGACTCCGAGTAAATAGTTCAATGAATTTGAAAACATGTTTTAGGGTCTTTCATTCGACTTCTCTAAGTACGAGTTTGGAGGCCAAATAAACAAAACGATTTCGTAGGCGTAGCATAGTACAATTCGGCATTGAATACGTGATATCATAGTTATCTTGGACATATGTTCATTCTAACAGAGTCAGGCTAAATAATCCACATCGAGTATGTAACTGAATAAGTTACCTATCATATAATTGAACGCATAGGTCACTAGTTAAATTTTGCAGCAAATAAGTAGAAAATTAACTAATAATGTATATCAGTTAGTTACTCTACGTCTAGAAATAACCCTTCCAAGATTCAAAGGTTCCACTTTTTGACTCATTCGCTATGTTCGTGTTTCGAAGAAGTTTTCGTTACGAATCTGAATTTTAACTTTACATAAAGTATTCGAAACGTCGGAATGAAGTTAAGTTAGTTAATATACGCGAGTTTATCCGTTTTCATCGTTTTATTTTAATATTAATATTTTTTATTTTATTTGCAAGAGTACAAAGTTAAAATTCAGATTCGTAACGAAAACTTCTTACAGGGTTCGTGGTCTGCGGATGACTGACAATGGAGGAAATTTGATAGATCTACCTCCATCAAAATGAGAAAGATAAGTAATATACGCGAGTTTATCCGTTTTCATAGTTTTATTTCATGTGTAATCCTCGCGGTAACCGAAGAAAATGTTATTAATATTGTTTAAATAAAATGTAGCAAGATATCGAAGTCGCTACCTCTACTAATGATGCTCCTACAAAATTTTAATTAGAATTTGATTCCTTGAAAATTTTTCAAATTCCGTTACATCACGCTCGTAGTAAGTTCATACAAAAAACGTGACGTAATGGATTTTTTGGGACATATTTTTTTATTATCTAGATCGAATCAGCTCTAGAAGAATCAGGTTAACGGATTTTTTTTTGGAAAACTCCAAGTCCTATTGGCGTAACAAAATGTTATGTAACATCATCTTACTCTTTTTGACATTCTAGTGTTACCACTATAAGCATTCCTTATTCATTTTTGTTAACAC